>JAFISE010000115.1:0-101557 GCA_022560025.1 Stagonosporopsis chrysanthemi | reverse complement strand
CTTTCTTAGCTTATTACTAGATCTTAGTCTTCTGTTTAGCAGTGCTAGCTATATAAGTTGCTACTGTCTTTAGTTTTTTAAGAAGCTAATATTTTGCTGCGCAGTTAGTATTACAAGTCTTACTAATAGCTGCTTTTTTTTTATTGCAAAGTAAAGCTCTAGTTCTCTGCTAGATTATATAAGTAGAATTACTAAGCTAGCCCTTAAAAGAGAATATTAAATTAGTAAGGTAGCCTTTTTTAGATCTACCTTAGCTGTGCTAATTAAAGACGTAGCAAATCTTAGCTTCTTAAGTTACAAAGCTCTATTATAATTAGCTTTAGTAGTATAATAAGTAGCTATAATAATTATATTAACAAGACTTTTTTATTCTTCTAGTTTAAAGTAATCTAGAATATACAAACTACTAGTAAAAGTAAGTAGCTTAGGCTTGTCTTCTTGCTTAATATAAGGCTGTTAAACGTCTGCTATAAAGTCTATAGCTGTAATAATAGTGTACAAAATTATATATAAGTATAGTAGTTGTTATAGTTAGGTTACTAACTAGTTACTAGTTTGTAGCTTTGTTTTTTTAAGCTAGGTAGCCTATATACTGTAAGTAAATAAAAATATACCTAAATTACAAGACTTTTATACTTGTAGTTTGTATATCTATACTGTAAAATATTAAATTAACTAAAGAATAGTACTATTAAAAAGTATATCTTGTATTTAATAATATAGTAATTTATTACAGTTATCTATTATAGTAATAGCTAGCAAGTTAGCTGCAAAGCTATCTTTACTTGCAGATTTTCTAAGCTAGGCTGTGCTCTACCTACTTTACTATCTAATAATTATAAACTCTAGCTGTATATTTAGAGAACTTACTTAATTAAAGTTAGATTTATCTTAAAATAGGCTTATTTAAAAGCACTTAGTTAGTTGTATATATAGAAATAATTATTATAGTTAGTTATTATAAGTATAGCTGTGCACTAAGCTACAGAGCTATAGAGCCTAATAAACATACTATAACTACAGGATATTTACAAAATATTTGTTTGTCTACTTATATCTACTTTCTACTTACTACTTATAACTTATCTATTACTTTGTATAACTACTACTATACTGCTAAAGTTTAAGAATATTAAGAACAAAGCTAGTATACAGGCTGTTACTTAGAAGCTAAAAGCTAAGCTTTTTACTATAAAAGCTGCCTGTAAAATACTTCTATCTACTAAACTTACTTATAAGCTCTAGCAATATAAGCTTAGTAGTAGGTTATTATAAGCTATTATTACAGAACTATTCTAATTCTCTGTAGCTGTTGCTCTTTATAAAATCTATTACTACTAGAAAAGTAGTAAACTTCTCTTTTATAAGCTGCTATTTACACACTTTATTTACAAAATCACACAGTATATCTGTAACGACACAGGATGCTAGAGGAGTCCGAATCGCATAGGTATCCGCTACGAGGTGTATAGAAGCACTGGGATAAACTGCAGGACTAGATCTCTATTCCTATAGGTCTTGTACGAAAGGATACTTCAAAACTATCTATCTGAACTCTGTAGAGACTTCCCTTCTTATACCTGGAAGCTCGGGGAAGACTGTACTGAGGAGCAGTTAGAAGACGGATCTGAGTCGGGTAGTTGTCGGGTGGTGTAAGATGGGCTTGAGGAACTGGGCTTGTTCTTACAATATCTAAGTAATAAGTAATACCTATTTCTAACACTCTGTAATTAAAGCTATCTAAAAAGTAAGTAAAGCTTTCTTAGTAGAATATTTTAAAGGTATATATTATTGTAAATACAATTTAATATAAGTGCTAATATTATTAGAGCTTAACCTAAATACTATATATGCAAAGAAGGTTACTATTTAGCAGAAAGATTCTAAGCTAGCTCTTTAATATTATAATAAGCTTAGTACTTTTAGCAGTAGTAAAACGTTATTTAGCTAATTAGTATATATATTTATATTCTAACTTTAATTCTCTAAGCTTGTCTATAGAGAGTAATTGCAAACTCTGCCTAAACTAATAATTACTTAATATAATAATTTACTATAATAATAATTCTTTATAATTTTAATATCTAATAGAGCTATTTTCTTAAAAAACAATAGATTTAGAATTTTACAAATCTTTTCTATATATAGTTAGAGTTAGCAAAGCTAATTTTTAGTAAATTTTTTAGCAACTCTAACCTAACCTCTACTCTAAGTAGAGACAACCTAACTTCTACTTACTTAGCATTAACTTAGCGTAGGTAGAGGTTAGGTAGAAGTTAGGTACTGTCACGTGCTACCCTAACTCCTACCTAACCCCTACCTATTTACTAGCCTACTTCTATTAGTAAGAACCTTAATATTAAGAGTTCTTTTAGAGAGCTTCTTGCGTACTGTAAGTACTAGGCTAGCTTCTAATAGCTGCCTTATAGTAGATTAATATAGTATACTTATTAGTAGTATTTTTGTTATAAGTACAGAGTAATCTCCTAGAGTAAGACTAGTATATAACTAAGTAAGTTCCTACTATAGTTAGGCTATTTCTTTTAAGAGATTGTAGTAAGATAGCTCTAAATTAGATCTATTATTAGCAATAGACAGTTGTACTAATATAGAGCCTTAGGGGCGTCTAGCCTCTAATTAGTTCTAAGACTAAGTAGTAAGTCTTAATAGATTTCCTAATATTAGTGTTGTATCTAATTTAGGTAAGTTATTAATAGTCTCTAAGTGTCTATCTTAGTATAATCTAACGCAGCTTTTCTAAAGTTAATTCTAGAGTAGTAAGTTATAGATAGTTCTAAACCTATAGGCTTTAGTTGTTAGAAGATTTTTAGAATCCTAACTATAGAATAAATAATTTAAAGACTTGTGCAGTTTAGGCGTAATATAGACTCTAGCTGCGCTTGTACAAATAACTAAACAAAACTATAGTAATATTATTATAAAGCTGTTACTAGCTAAGACAAGTTTTAAAGTATAATATAGCATTATAGAATGCTAAAAAAGTTTAAAAGATATAAGTATTTACTACAAGGTATATAGAAGTACTAGAATAACCTATAGGACTAGATCTTTATTCCTATAGGTCTTGTACAAAAAAATACTTTAAAACTATCTATCTATACTCTATAAAAGCATCTCTTCTTATACTTATTAGACTTAGAGTAGAGTTACGCTAGGTAGAATATACAGTTGTACTAAGGTAGATATTTATTAGATAGTTATTAGAGTTATAAAAGACAAGATTATAGTATTATAGTTATTATAAGAAAGTTATAGTTTTAAAGTGTATAGCTTTATATTAAGAGTTAAAATAACTTATTGTAAGTTAAAAGAGACTAATTAAGTACCTTAGAACTCTTCTTAGATATTGCTAGGAGTAAACACTTTATTATAAGCTGCTTTAAAGTATAGCAAGAACTTAAGCTTTAAAATGTAGTTAATCTAGTTGCTTATAAAGTCTTTAGCTTAGTGCTTATATACTTTCTTGAAAGGCGCAAAATAGCCTATATTAAGTAGCTATAAGAAGTATAATAAATAAAAAAGTATATATAAAGTAATATTCTTATTTTCTATATTATATTTCTAGAAATTTAGCAACTTATAGCTCTTGTAACTATTAATAACTAGTAGATAGTAGCTACTAACAGTACACTCTTTTATATACCTATTAAAATAGTTTAACTAGTTAAGACTAAGTTTATTAGTATTAGAACCTAGCTTAACCTGCTAAGCTAAACAAGCACTAAAAAGGCTAATAGTACTTACAGACTGTAAGTATAAGCTTAGAGCAGTACTATATTATTACTGTTAGCCTAGCTAGGGTCTAATAGTCTAGGGCCTAACAGCTAGGGGCCTAATAATTAGTAGGCTAGCTGTTCTTGGAGACTCTAATAACCTAATTATAAGGCAGATTATCTTCTTTATACTAGTTTAAAAGGTAGTTATAGCTCTAGAAGATAATAAAGAGCAGGATAGCCTATTCTTTAGTATTAATACTCTTAATAACTATTATCTACTTCTAATTGCCTTGCTAGACTTATTTTAGTTGTCTTTATCTCTCTAAAGCTATAACAACTACTTTTATAGATATCTAGCCTATTATAGACTCTATCTTATTAAAGTTGTAAGTATTTTTAGTCTAGATACTATACTTAGCTTTAATATTAGCTACTAGGCTAAACTAGCTCTAGATTACTATAAGATCTTTGCAGAGAGCTTTCTTATAGTTATACTTGCAATTAAATTTTACTTTAAGCTATAGTTAGTACTTAATAAATATACTAAGCTAATCTAGGCTAATATAGCATAGACTGTATTTAGTGTACAAAGAATTAGCTATATTAGCTATAGCTAACAAGCAGAGAGTAAATCTTTGCGCGTCTTACTTAAGTATATACTTAACAATTACCTACTTCTTATTATTATCTAGCTATTGTAAGTTAAGTATTATATTTACATGTTAAGGTTGTCCTGCGTATTAATTAGATAGTGTCTTTTAAGAAACACTATAGATTACTACAGTATATTACTAAGACTAATTTGCGTCTCTTTTAAGAGCTTAAAGCACAAGCTGTATTTAATATTTGCTTAACACATCTCTCTAAGCTTGTTAGCAAAGCATTTGTGTAGGTAGGGTAGTTTGGTGGGGTCTTGGCAAAAGTAGGCGACTCGCCCGTGTAGGCGACTCGCCCGTGTAGGCGACTCGCCCGTGTAGGCGACTCGCCCGTGTAGGCGACTCGCCCGTGGGGTACGTTATCTACAAGAGCAAAGTCTACTATTTTCAATATCTTTATTGTTTAACCTAAATTTCTATACAAAGATGTAAATCAAGGTGAAATTTTGTACGTTAGTCTTCTTGACTTCTTGATAAATGCGCTGATTGCATCTGCAAATCTAAACGAGTTGTTTATATCATTTTCCACATGAGGCGAGGCTGCACTGTTGATAATAGCCTTCTCACTAGCTGTTAAGAAAGGGTCATTGTTGGGTTCTGCGGAGATATAGGTAGTAACCCCAGTGCGATCACCCGATGCATCATATGGAACTCGATGCTTCGTATCATTCTGTGGTGCTTGCGACCTCTTCTTGTGGGATCTGATCATTAAAGAAATCACGATCGCAACGATAATCGACAGTACTCCTACCTTAGGTTAGCGACTGCACTAGGACAAGATATCACAGCTCAGCTCACCGAGTATGACAAAAACAATAAGTAGGGTTCTTGCAGTCGGATGCAATGCGCCTCCGCTGGAAGTATCGGACATGTCTGTGGGGTTTGCAGAGCCGATAGCAACAGCAGCAGTTGACACAATGACTCCCGAGACCGACTGAGCAGCTGCGATAGCTTGGGTAGTAGGACGGACGGTACTGTCAGCCACTTTACTGCTGATAGCTATCTTCTTTGTCGATAAATTGCTTGATAGTGCTGCTGTGATCGGAGCTTCCAACTTGCCCTGTTCTGATCGGGTGATTGTGGCGAACGAGGTGGTAAACGGGGATGTAATCGAGCTTGAAGAGATGGCTGCTGATAACTGAATTGATGCTGTTGATACAAACCGAGGTATGGAGATTGATGCATCCTGCATGGATGTTGGTGATGATGTGGCAGGAGGGATCTTTGCGGGCGCCTGACCAGCTGTAGACGGTGTGGTCAGAGAAATTGGAGGTAGAAATGATGTTGATGAAAAGATCTTAGGTGCTGGAGGTGGAAGGACCTCCCCTATGATTGGATCCTCTTGATTTTGCCCAGGAAGAGGTTTGTTGACTGTGACGGTAGGCACGCCCGCTAGGCGTGAAGGATTGGGAGCTGCTACAGGCGCCACCGGCTTCGGGACCTCGCCCATGTCTGAGATGTCTTGATTGACACCTGGCAGTACTGTTCCTTCCAACCTTGCGTCGTCTACGGCCGGCTTGCTATGGTTTTGTCCCGGTAGTGACTCGATATCGACTTTAGCACCTCCATCGGGTTTCAATGCTGTGGAAGCTGTGGCTTCAATAGCAATAGTATAGGTAGTTCTCGAGGCGTTCAGTGCTTTTAATGTAGACAACATGGTGGGAGTCGCAATCGATGCTTCTCGTTCGGTGACGCTGCTCGGACTGTTGATCGTCTCCTTAAGTTTTCGCCTTGACCATTCCTGTCGTTGTCCACCTACGGCTGCAAAACTTTTTTTTCCTCCCACATCGCTTCTACTGCTTGTTTTGAGACGATTCCAGTTTATATTTTGGCGATCCGGTACCTGTATCGGTAGATTAGGCCTTTGTGGCGCAAGCATGCTTGGGGGAAGCTTCCATGTAGGCGGTGGTCCAGCCAGCAGAACCACAAGTCTTCGAGGATGGGCGGGTCGTGAATGAATACATTGCGGGCCAAGCTACATGGCTCCTAAGTATGGAGACTCGCGCGCTCGACGCTCTGGAAACAGTTGTGAGAGTGTGACTGTTTCAAGGTGCGGCAGATGCAACGGCCGATGGGAGAAGTAGCCAATCAACGACCGTTTTCTCCCGAAACGAGGCTGATCAAAGCGTGTCATCAGGGATGTTAGGGCTCTTCAGCTGTTTGGCTGTGTGTTTGTGTGGCGCGTGCTAGACATACCTCCGGAAGATAGTGGTCCAGACACTCTTGTGCCTGGATGTGCAGAAGCGAAACCTTATTAAAATGGACCCCTAAAATAAGCGGCTTTTGCTCGCTCTACAGCAAGCAATGGGGCAATCTTATCCGTGATTGGAAGGTCGGCCCTACACCAGACAATATTCGTTTTCGCAGCGACGTTGACAGTGCTCGACACATCTCACTCGCAGTGGCGGTTGCCAAGTTCTTTGCAATTCTAGCGCTTGGAGTAATGACCTGACGTGCCGTTTGAAAATGAGATCCGATTAATATTACTGCAAGGCAAGAGCACAGAGACTGAGTGCTAAGGACTAACAAGCTCGATGAGACATCTCATTGACTGCGATAAATACATGGCCCTACTGATAGAATACCAGACATCTCACCTCAATGCTCTGCCTACCCGGAGCATCTTTCGGTGTCTGAGGGTCGTCGAAAGCGGTGTGCGGAGTTCCAACGGCTATGCCCTTCTTCCCGTTTGGCATACCTTCGCCATGAGAATCGAAACACTTGAGAAGAAGTACTTCGTCTGGTGTCATATCTTTCAGATAGTAAAATCGATGTCTGTGGTTTGGTGCTACGCCCATTGTCTCCCCTTTCACTTCGTATCCATCGGTTGAGTTATACTTGCTAGGATCAGGCAAAACCTCTTTGCCGCGGTCATCGTCGTCCGCATCCTGAGAGTCTCGCCGGGGGTACAGCAGGTCCGTAGCAATGAAGTCTATGGGAGAAGTTGTACGCCAGTCAATGACAGCAAGAGGATGATCTGATGCAGGGTTTTCGATCGGTCTCCAGACGTTGATGATTTGATAACGACCTTTCACAAGTTCATCGGCCTCTTCTTTGGCGATATGCCGCCGGACACGGGCTTCGGCTGCCGCTGGGGTCTGATCGACATGTACCTGCTGTACGGGCTGGCGGGCAAAGTCTTTCACTCTACGCCGGATGGTATGATCAAAGATGTGGACCTTTTTGATACCAGGAATTTTGTTGCGCAACAAGTTCTCAACCTCCTTATAATACCCTCTTCTCACGACATCATCGTCGACAAAGAGCTTTTCCTCAGCAGGGTAATTATAGACAGCAAACCCAGAATTGTCTGTGGAAAATTCATGTTCCTTGCCGCGCAAGTTGTGGACTTCTCGAGAATGGCTTTTGCGTTCGAAATTTTGGCCAGGGCCGTCAACTTTAGACCAAGGCTTGCCTGTGTAGGAGTTGGTATCGATGTGGACGAATTTGGCGGTGATCATATTGAGTGGCTTGGTCTGTATGTTGACGGCTGTACGTTGCGCACATGTATGTTCCCCGCGTAGTCATGCTCGGCTTACAAATGACGGAATGGCGTCATGGTGCTCGAGCCAATCAGCAGCGCAGGAGCACTGAAATCTATCACAATTTGTAAGGTAGAAAAGTTGCAATACTAGCACAGTAGTGAGTCTACGTCATCGAAGACACGCTTCCCCTTCTCACACGACACTTCAGCAATTACTGCGCAACGAGACCCGCGGAACTCTGACACAGCACCGCCGCCCGCACGCCATTCAATATCCACCTGGGCAGCTCCCAAGTATCGACATGTCAAGGCCCAAGGTTTCGCACCCATTACCGTAACCTTCGCGCCACCCAACGATGCCACGATACGCTGGCGACAGCGACGGTGACGAGCCTCTTGAGGACAAGACAGTCGCGCTGTCACTCAAATCTAAAAGAACAGAGCGCATGCAGCGGCGCAGAGTGGTTCGCGATAAAAGAAAGGATGTTACTGTTAGCCTCACCGAGCTGCCCACCGAGCTGCTCCTGGGATGTCTCGTGCACATGGTACCGCGCGACGTGTTCAGCTTCAGCCTCGTCAACCGTCGCATGCTTGCTCTCGTCGCAGCGCATGCTTGCGTGGTCGGCAACACCATCATCGATCGCCGGTACGCGCTGCTCGCACAGTGCTTCCCTACGCCGAGACTGTTGCGCCACGTCGAGCCTGCGATTCAGGAACTACTCATCGATTCCACCCGCCAGACGCAGCTCAGCATTCACAAGCGCCCGTATCAGCACATACAGCCGCCTAATGCAAGCGAGCTCTGCACATGTTTGACATGCATCTTGACGTGGAACAACCTGGGGTTGGTCCTTGACTTCGCGCACTGGCAGCCGAATCTGGACAATGGCGTGCCAGTACCTGTCATGCCGCGAGGCCAGCCTACCATGTGGAACAGCGAGCTTGTGACGCGCAATGCTCGCATCGCCCGGAAGGCGGTCGAGAACCCCTTGTGGCATGCTCTCATACTCGAGATGCATCTTGACAGCACAATCCGCTCGATTCGGAGGCACTCTAAGAACAAGGGAAACAGGCGCGCCCATGTCGATATGACTGATGAAGATATCGCAGCCGGTACAGATGCTTTTCTGTCCAAGCAGGGTCCGCCAAGTCTCGAGTTCCCCTACCAGCGCGATGAATATTATATGCTTGAGGCATACTTGCCAAATCGCTGGTGGAGGAAAACCGAGCAACGTTGGGTCTACGTAGTAGCAGGCCAGCACGAGAATGATCTCAAACTTGTCCAACGCTTTTCTAAAAAGTAGGTGGTCGGCATCGACTACATTAGTCGTTGCACTTAAGACGTTGTATATTTCACTTCAACTGCACAGCATGTCGTCGCGCAGCTGCTGGATCTTATCTTGCAATCACGGTTGCTCTTCTCTGTCATGCCATGGACTGTAGCGTTCTCGACAAAAGGGCGACCAATTTCTTGGAATGCCGGATCACACATACCTGACTGGAAGCTCGTTTGACAAGATGAATTTGCTGACTAAACCTCACTGCGACACTCAGCTATTTTGCCGCCCCTGTTTGACTTTCGCTTGTGGCGTCAGTCACAGCAGCGATGGTATTCGAGCTGATTCATGGATAGGAAAACCCAAAACCTGCTGAGCCGTGTGAAGAGCGCGCCCTCCATCACTCAATGCTGAATCTATGACGTTCGACCGTCTTTTCACATCAAACTAGCTAATTCCCGCTTATATCCGACAATGTTTGAGCGGGCGCAAAGTGATTTCGTTTACAGATGTCACTATACCCCACCGTCCTATGTCGAATTTATGCCTTCTTGTCTGTGCCTCTGAGGCTCCTGCGTTAATTGCACTTTGTGAGTCAGATCCTGGGCTCGATAACACGCTTCGTGCCAGAATCTCGCACGACGCACCGATGACTCTTGATGATCGTTGGTATACATCACATCGCTGACTCAATTAGTAATTGGCTACAAAACGTACCCTAAGCCACTATTGTGTTATTTTGATCGACTACTTGACCGCTTGGACGTTCTCGAGAACCCGGAATCATGGAGTTCTCTACTCGTAACGGAGAGAAGACCGAAGTTCACATCGAACCTCCGACCCCGAACGCCAACACGGAGTTTCCCATTGAACTCTCGCTCACGGAAGCCAAATTGAGGCCCGAGAATGCCCTTGGTCGCATGCAGTCACACTTGACCACGCATTCGCTCGCTGATCCCGGCCCTCCACCTGAGGGCGGGGTGCTTGCCTGGAGCCAGGTCTTTTGCGCGTGGCTAGCCATCGTGAATTCGTGGGGCTTTGTTAACAGGTTAGCAGCTTCACGTTGTATCCGTTTTGGTTGAAGGCCTACTAAGCGCATCAGTTTTGGAGCCTTCCTACCGTACTACGAAATGACTCTTCCTGAAACAGCGTCAACCATCTCATGGATTGGCTCAGTACAGGCGTGTCTCGTATTTGGGCTGGGCATCTTCAGTGGCCGCGCTTTGGATCGAGGATGGTTTCGTCCCACGGTCGCTCTGGGCATCGCGGTCCAGCTCGTTGGTATATTCACTATGAGTTTGGCGAATAACTATTGGCAACTTCTCCTTACGCAAGGATTCTGCACTGGAATTGGTGGTGGCATCTTCTTCGTCCCCATCATTGGGGTCTGTTCAACATACTTTGCGAAAAAGAAAGCTATGGCATTGGGAATGGTGACAAGCGGCACTGCCATGGGTGGAGTATTTTATCCACTTGTAGTGTGAGTTCGAAAAGCAATATCTCGACGGTGTTGCAACTGACTGTCGCCAGGCGTCAATTGTTAGGTCAAGTCGGTTTCGGCTGGACCGTACGGGTCTTAGGTTTCCTAAACGTGGTCAGCCTTGCGTGTTGCATTGCTTTTATGCGACCAAGACTCCCTCCAAGAAAGACTGGCCCGCCTGTGGACTGGGCAGCGTTTAGGGACGCATCATACTGCTTGCAAGTATTGGGCACGTGCTTCATGATGCCGCCTGTATACTGTGTCTTCTACTACGTAAGTCACTTACTATTGACCATGCAATGCTGCGGCTCACAAGGATTAGGTTACTTCGTTTGCATGCGATGAACTGGGTATGCCGTACACCAAATCCCTCAATCTTGTCATCATTGTGAATGGGGTTGGTCTTCCAGCTCGCATTCTTCCAGGTTACATCGCAGATCGTTTCATTGGTGTACTTAACGTGCAAACAATAGCCCTTCTGTTCAACGTCATCTCACTCTGGTGTTGGCTCTCCCTCAAGACCATCACGATGTACTATGTCTGGGTAGTATTTTACAAATTGGGGGCAGGTGCATTCCAGTCACTATTTCCTTCAGTGATTGGGGCGTACAGCCCAGATATTACAAAGACTGGGACAAGGTTGGGTATGGCGTTTACTGTCATAGGTTTCAGCGCGCTTGTCGGTGGGCCCATATCTGGTGCCCTGCTCCAAGTTGCAGACGGGAACTACACAGTACCAATCAGCTGGGCAGCATCAAGCATGATGGTAGGAACAGCCTTGTGCGTGAGTGCAAGATGTATAAAGCATGGTTGGCAGGTATGGATAAGATGCTGAGTCTTGTGAGGCCGTTCTCCCTGGCCCCTGGCCCCTGGCCCCAAACATGGTGCTAGCAGTTGGGCCCTTGGTTTGGAGTGCGAGACAGTTCAGACATTTTCTACTGTCCTCTAATGATGGCGCTGTGTGCGGTTCTGTTGTCACTCAAATTACGGCTTCTCTGCATGATCTTAGCGTTAGGGCGATGGGGACTATATAGCCAGGGACAACTAGAAGGGCACCCGAGAAGTCATGTCACGAGTCAGACTAGACCATGTTTTGCGAAAGGCTTGGGCTATTCAAGAAAGTAAAGTCAATCGACGGCAACACTAAGAATCATTGTGAGGTCATGTACTGACCATCATGCTTCAATCGACCTCCATCGCGCCTGCCTGCTCAGCCTTCTTCCTCAACCTTTCGCGTTCCTTTCTTGATCTTCTCTTCTGGCCCTCACTTTTTTCGCTCTTCTTACCAGCTGGTCGTGGACCACGGTACTCTTGGACAGTCATACCTCTACGTTCAGCGGCAACTGTTTGTTGCTCGGGTATGACCATCTTGGATTGCTCTTTGGCAAGCCTACGTGCCTGCATTTTTGCCATGTTCTGGCGCTGGCGTTTTGCTGAGAAAGATTAGGTTTTTTTTCACGTGAAACACCATACAGAGTGAAAGGCAAAACTACTGTCAAGGGTTGTGGTACATACACATCTTCGGACCAGTCGAGGTAGGCTGGGCTACCATGTCAAGGTCGCCGTCTGTTGGGGGCATTGCTGCATGGAGTGTCAGGGAGTTGGCAACTATCGATCTGTCGACTGTATGGATAGGCGCATCGTTTTCGTTCGTTACGCTGACTTGTTTGATTGTTCACATACCTGTATGTGTGCTTGCAGCCAGTCCAGGGAGCGTCGACTCTTCTTTGCTCTGGAAGGCAGCGCCCAGAAGGTCTCCGAGTTCGTCTGCAAATGCGCCAAATTGTCTGCGCTCCTTCCTCTTCTTAGTCTTGCTGAGACCTTGCCGCGTCGGTGAGAGGCTCCGCCCACTCGTGTCTGATTGGTCGCCATCACTGGCATCTGAGTGGCGGTCGCCAATATCACGAAAGTCACCAAGCCTGGCCGGGGCAAGCGCAGCCGGCGCGTTCGGCGATGCGCCCGCTGTGCGATGTGCTGAAGCCATGTTGCGTGGGTTATGTGGCCGAACAACGAAGCAAGAATTGGAAAATTGGTAGAAAAGGTGGAAGTGAGGGAAGTTTGCTAGGATTGCGACTGCCGAAGATGATCCGCTGTCTGTGATTCGTTCGTTTACTCTACCATTATTGAGACGAACATTTGCAGTCCAATGCACACGGCGTGTCCATGCCTGCCTATCTACCATCTACCTCTGTTTTCCGGAATTTGAGAATGAAAATGCTATGCAGGATGCCGCCCGAGGCTGCAGCAAAATATAAATGAGAAGGATATATCGAACCAAGGCGGGATGATAGGTGATGCATCGTACAGAAGTGTTGATGAAGTAGAAGATGGGAAACGAAGCGTGATATAAGTCAAGGAAATTCGTAAGTCGTAAGTGCGTATGCAGACACTCTTGTCGGTGTGGCCCATAGCCTGTCCTAAAGCGCCCAACTCCAAAGCCAAACCGCAGTCTAAGCGCCGGTCCACAACTCCATTGGAAGCAAAGTCAAGGTACGCTATGAATCAAGGTTGTCGTCAACGAAGAAGCCCCAAAATGTCACCTCTTCGTTCTCTCGTCCCTGCAGACGACCGCCGTAGACGTGAGCGCACATTTCAATGGGTACTTCCAATTTCAGGCAGCCATTGCCGAGGAATGTGAAGAGAAGCCACGAATCGAAGTCGGGAAAAGCACCATGGTCGTCTGGGTTCCGGCTCAGAATCCCTCTGTTTTGTAACGAGGGCGCGGTGGGCATGCGGAATGTGTGGTAGGGCAGCGTCTCTTCGGAGTCGGCGACAAAGAACGAGTTGTTCAGTGCGAGCTCGACCGTGACGCTGCTGGGAGGGACATCGTGTGGGGTGGCTGCGGCGTCGTATCGGTGGAAGCGCAAAGTGCCGAGACGCAGATGAGTGGGCTGGCCCAGCAGGTCGAAGAGCTCAGTCGAGTAGAGGCGAAAGTAGCCGTTGTGTATGGCGAGGCTATCGTGGGCATCGAGGGGGCCGGTCAGGGAGAGGTTGTGCAGCTGCTCTTCGACGCGCTTGCCCTCGGACTCGGCGGCACTGAGGCAGCGGCTGATGTGCTTGCGGGTGTAGCCGTCGCTGAGGTCGGATATGGCCATACGGCAGGCCTCGCGCCGGACGTCCTGGCGACACCAGGCGCTCACGCGGTGATGCGCAGCGTGACGGGGATCCTCGAGCGAGCGCTGCAGACCGCGCTCCAAGTCCAGCACGAGCTGCTCGAACTCGCTCATCACACGGGCCAGCGGGTCGGGGCCGGCAGTGTCGTGCTTCAACAGGGCCATTGGGGGTGCCGTGGCCAGGTGGGAGGGGCAGTGCGGGTGCGGGCGCAAGGTACAAGGTACAAGGTGCAAGGTGCAAGGTGCCAGGTGCCAGGTGCCAGGTGCCAGGTGCGGGCGCAGTGGTCGTGGGTATGGCCGGAGGGCGGCGCAGGGCAGCGCAGGGCGAGGCTGGCGAAGACGGCGTGAGGGGAACGTCCAGGGCGCAGCTCGGCAAGTGCAGCAGTTCGGCGGTGTTGGGACCCTGGGGGCAAGGCAGAGACTCCAGCGAGGCAGAGCAGGCGGCCGTGGGGAGAGGGCAGGTAAACAAACAGCGGCCCTCAGTGGCAGCGTTGAGAGATGACACACGGCCCGCGCAAGGCTGGCATTGAAACCGAATGGACAAAGAGGAGAAACATGGCTTCGCAGAGCGCCCGACCGAGATTTTGCTGTCCAGCGCGGCGGGATCGAATGCACGCCAAGAGAGAATGGTCGTGCTTCCATCCCCAGCAGCGGTATGCACGCAGGCTCCCCGGCCAATGGGCGCTCGGCTGCGTCCTGCGTCCAACCGCTCTGCTGAGGCCGTGGGCGACACGCGCTGTTGCGGCCGGCAGCCTGCTCAGATCGCGCCCTCATCGCACGCCCGGCGCTTGCTCGCCGCGGCCAGCTGCCGGCGAGCGTCGCGCGTCAAGCGTCGAGGACACGCTGCGCGTCTGTGGCCGCCGCGACTGCCTTGCCGTGCTTGCCTGCGACAGTGCGACTGCTGGCTTGCCCCGGAAGCCCTACAGCCCCGCCGCTACTGACTGCAGCGTCGCTGGCCGCACAGCATCAAGTCTCTGTGCACATCTCCAGAAGCGCCCCTAGCCGCGCTGGGCTAGCGCAGTGGGGTCACCCAGACTGTCGGATCATAGCGCGTCTTGTACGCTCATTCGTCGACATCGGGCCGTGTGAGAGGTTGCACAGCTCGGTCCGACCATGGGCGAGATGATCGATTCAGCTTCTGGTCACCTTCAGTGATGATTGTCGTCACCACGACTCAGCCGTTCCTTCTCCTCGGACCACTGCTGTCGACCAGCCTGCACAGCTCCGCTCGGCATCGGCGTCGGCGGCGGTGTCGGCATGGAACACCCGGCACCAGGGCCGCAGCAGACGATGCCAGTGCAAGTGAATAACCTCAGCTGCCACGTCGACATGGCAGACTCGGTTTGAGGCCTAGAAGAAAATATACGGAGGACATGTAGAGCAGCCGTGATTTCTAGTTCTAGATCTGCTGCTGCTGCTGCTGCTGCTGCTGCTCCTTCTGCGCTGTGCTGCGTACGGAACGAGTGTGATTCGAGTGCATTGCCTTTCAGCGTCTTCTCTTCCAGGTCAGTGACGAAGAGCTACAAGCGCTTCAGATCCGTGACGTCTAAGCACAGTGTTTGCTGTCGGTTGGTTTAGTTGGTGGCCAGTGAAGCTGTGGGCAGACGCATCGGCGCTTAAGACAAGATATGTCGTGTCTAGCGAGTGATGCAGGCCACAGATGAGGCGCGTGCGAGGCACTTGCAGCACCTTAACCACTTGGTGTGATGGACTGTCGCAATCAAATGCTTCTGTGGGAATGCAAGCGTGCACTGTATTGCTTGCATAACACGACTAAGAGGACTGTCGCATCAGAGATGAGCTGCCCATCGTGAGGGAGTCCTTGCCTTATACTTTTGTGGGGAGTTGAGCTCGGGACAAGGTACAATCCCATGGTTCACGGTTGTTTCCTTTTCCCAATCACACTGCCTACTCCAAGGCCGTGCAGAAAACATTTTGGAAGGATGACTGTGTGGCGCGCCACCACGACCTTCCCTGCTCTCGCCTACCGTACTCCGGAGCGCACTTCGCACCCTGCCAGTCCCTGCTGTTGGTCCACTCGCCCGCGATATCCTTGACTGCCTTGCAGAATGTGCATACCCCCGGAGCTAGTTTGTGTTCGCTGCGTCTCCGCCCATACAAATTTACGCCTTTCCTCCAAGTTGGCCAAACGCATCTGCAATCAGTGAGCGTACTCGTCGCAGCGCTCGAGGGGTGGCTTCGGTACTATTTTGTCTTGAACACACATCTTGAAACAGTGTTGTTGGGTTAGGGGTACAGAGAGTTGCAACGAATGGGTAGAGGTAGCCTTTGGGTTTGAAAACTTTGTTCTTCTGCGTGATGGATTTGCCATTTGTTAATCGGTGTGTGGAAGACCACGCAGGAGTCAGCTGCTAGCAGTTGTCTTTCTGCGAAGGACTCCTTGCATCCACTTTGAGATACGCCAGCCAACCGACGATCCGGAGCATTGAGCGTAGACCTAAATAAGCCGTGAGCCACAGGCTGAACTAGCTGAGGTCCTTTCACAAGTGTCCCCTCAAGCTCTGTCGAGTATCGAATGCGTCATCTACAACTTGTATTTACACTCCATCCTTGTAACCTTGTAGCTTCTCCAGCGCAGGCTTGACGACTTTCTCGTTGATCCCATCTTTCCTCTTTGCTTCCCTGACCGCTACCTTTTCCAGGTCTTTGACTCGAGCAGTCTTGCCTTCTTCTTTCCACCAAGCATCTCCACGTTCGACGAATCGTACAAAAGCGTCGAGGACGACTTCTTTGCCGTCCCAGCTTTTTCCGCTTAATGCTTTGTCCAGCACCGGCCATATCTTCTCTGCTGTCGACTTGTCAAGATTCTCGCTTCCAACAGCGGAAGTGATGGACAGAATCGCATCAGCTACAGCCTTGGCGGCCGTGTGCTTAATTGCCCACTGTCTACTCTCGAGGTGATTATCGCACAACGCAAGAATCTCATTGAGATACAGGGCCACGCTTCTGCTTCCAGCGACGTGCTCATCCCATGTTTCTGTGAATGCTTTACGCACATTTTCCTCGCCATCGTGCTTAGCAAGAAAAACGAATGGCAGCAGTTCAGACGCGAGACTGGCGAAGCGATCTGTGGCGTGCTGGCTTATGGCATGGACCATGTCGCCTGCCAGCAGCCGCGCACGGTCCGACCCTTCTTCCGTCTCGAAGTACTGGGTTTTGGCAAAGGAAATACTGGAAAGAAGTTGCTTGTCCGAGACTAGACGTGCGACATACCCAGATGCCGCCGCATAGCTAGAGGACACAGTCTCGTTCCGGTCATGAACGTGTTTTTGTATCAGCTTGAGGAAATGGTCTGCATACGGGCCAAACAAGAACCGGTGTCTTGTTGCAAGCGTAACTAGGATACGGCTACAGCCAACCTTCGATGGCAATCCGACCGCAGCCCTCATAGCGGCTTCAAGGCGAGGCATGAGCGCCTTCATCGTCCCGGCGTCAGCGAGGTCGAGGCATCGCTCGATGGACTCCGTCAAAGGTGACGAACGCACGGAAGCAAGGCGCATGTCGTCAATTTTTTGGGCTGTGAGATTATACTTTGACGCGTTCAGGTGTATGTAATTCACTGCCTCGGGCTCAAGACTGCTGAGTAGACCAATCAGACGCTCGACGAGCTCCGGTACGTGCGGATTTAGGGTGTTGGCGCTCGCCTTCTTGACAATCTGGAGGAGTGTTTGAACAGAGAACATGCGAACTTCTTCAGCCGAAGATTCCAGGCCAGATGTCGAGAACAAGAACGGGAGCACTCGGGTCAATTGAGCATTCGCCGTCTTAAGCGAAGCATCTCCTGCCTCCAAAGAGCGGGTAAGAATTGCGGTCAGCACGCGAGCAAGAGATGCGGCGGCGACGCGAACGGTTTCCTTAATATCATCGAGGACCTTGAAACACTTGTCCCATATCGAAGTAAGGTATTTCTCGTACTGTGGAAAGTCAGCACTGGTTGCGCAAGTGTCGTCTGCTTTCGACTTACCTTATCAATGCTACGGCCCTGTACGAGATCGGCAATAGCAGCACACGCAGCTTGTCGTACACGCCATTCTTTACCCAGGATACTAGCAAGTAGGTCGTCAATGATGGCGTCGAAATGCTTGTCAATTGTAGAAGACGAGTCTTTGACCAACGCGTTCCAGATGTCGTTCATTGAGCGCTGAACGTTAGGGTTAGGATCGAACCTGGGTGGCGTCAACACATCAAAACCATACATTGCAGCGAGTGGGCATACCTGTAACGATAGAGTTTCGGATAAAGCTTTGGGTTTTGTGCCAAGTATCCGTCGACACTCGAATCCGAGAAGATGTTACTGAGTCCGAAGCGGCCAAATGCAGCACGACTAGACCAGATGGAGTTGTTGGAAGCCATCGACATGAATCGATATACCAAACTCGAATCGCCAACTTCGGCAGCAAGACTCATGATGTCTTTGTAGGTGGTAATGGATTTGCCGTCACCTGTGGGCAAAGCACCAGGCTCGAACAGCTGTGTGTCCTCAGACACTGTGCCTGACATCTTTGGCTTGTTGTCCGAAAATGAGCCAACGAGATCACGAACAAGATCATCTTTCAGCTCGCGATTGCCCTTCTCGTAGACAAGCCCCAGGCCTCGTGAAGCGGCTTCTTGGACAACCTCATCGCGGTCGGATAAACAGCCCTTGAAAGCCGCCTGGCATTGGCCAAGGTAGCCCTGCATCTCATGCTTGTGGCCGCAATATTGTAAGAGACAGAGCAGCCAGATTACCGAAGCCTTCTTGAGAGAGGGCTTAGTTTGCACACATCCTTTGAGTGTCTTCTCTAAAACAGCTTTGAAAGTCGTCGCTCGTGTTGGACCCGTAGGCGTTTGTAAAGGCGCATCCCAGGGGTCTCCGATTTGGTCAAAGTGGACAATATCGAGTTCTGCAACAAGCGCCTTTGATTCCCAGCCGTATGCAAAGCAGCTCAATGCTTCGCCAACGGTGAACTGTACTTCTGGCTGGCGAACCTCATGGAGTTCATACAGCTTTTCGCCAATGAATTTGTGGCATGGTACTTTTTCACTGTCTTGAGTTTCTTCGGTTATCATAGACAAGTGACCCAGAGCTAGTATAGCACTGATGGCACCCGTCTTCGCCGAATCGTAGATCTTGGCCGCAATAACCTCGATATTTGTGTATTTCGAAATTGTCGACGGCGCGATGACGTAGAAAAGACTAAGCTGATCTACGCACGCAAAGCAAGCGGTTTTCAGCGTTGCATCTCGTGTCTCTTCTAAGACTTCTACAATCGTCTTGAGCAAGACGTGCACTGGGTGATCATCCGCAAGATCCCTGGCCTGTTTGTTACCTCTCCAGTGTATTCTACTGAAAAGATACCCAAGTGCAGTGATGATGCCACTAATTTGGTTGATATCTGCGCCGACTGCCGACTTCCAACTGCTAAGCTTATCAAAAAAGCGTGCTTGTGATTTGTGGATTTCCCGCTGGTCACAGTCTGGATGAGAAGCAAGAAGGCCGTAGGTATGGGCAGCGACGAGGCGACGACTGGCGTTGTTCGATAGGATAGACGGCTCTAGAGCGCGGAAGTCCTGAATTAAGTGTGCAAATGCCCAGTAGCGCTGTGGACAAAGTGACAGCAAACGCACCATAGTGCTGCCGATGTCACCTATATCGCTCACGTCATCTCGTGTGAGTCTGTCAAAACTTGCTCGAGCGATGGTAGCAATGGCACGGCCGTGCGAATCGTTCGCCGCGAAGGCACGGAATGCCTGTCTGGCACGCTGATCAGTAGATATCAACGTGTCCAGCTTGCGTCCCCAATCCTCTGAGACATCGTCGTTGATCCTCTTCTCGATAAGAGCGGACTGTAAGGCAACTTGTGTGCAGAAATTGATGACCGTTGGCAATGCGTCCGGGTGATATTGATAGAAGCGTTGTACTTGTGTAAGAGTGTCGCTCGATCCTTCGAGATCCATGACGTCCTCATCTTCACCTTCTTGGGCAAAGATGAAGCTGACAAGCCTATCGAAGTCGGGAAATTTTAGCTTCCGCTGTTCTTGACCTACCTCAGGTGCCATGTTTGATGTTTGAAACCAGTAGGGATCCAGCCCTCGTCGACCTTCTTCCACAACTTCGTGCCGCTCTGCAGAGCCGCCGCTGATTGCGAGGATGTCGATCCATCTTGCCAAGACGTCTTCGTACGGCAGACATCGATTTGCGAACCTTGTGGCAACATATCGTGTGCTTCTTGTAAAGTGAGAAGAAGCTGGCGTGGCATGTTGTCCCGTAGTGGCATATCGCAGTAAAATTTGCCTGAACCTTGGCATGACAGACTCGTCGAAAGGCTTAGAGAAGGCTCCAAGCACAGATGATAATGCTTCCTCTATACTGACAGCAACGTCCTTGCCAGCTGAGTCCTCGCGAAGAGACCTGAACAGCCACTCCAGAAGATCCAGTGTAGGTTCGATTAGAATCTTCTCAGGCGCGGCTTTGGCTAGGAGGCCTATTGTCTCATATCCATAACCACGCAGTTCCATGTCCTGATCGCGATCTGCAGCCGGCCAACCTTGGTCCTGAATGAAAGCACGAAGGTTACCGACGAGGCTGACAGCAACTGCGGACAGATCAGATGCTGCTCCACGACGAGCAACAAAATTGACCAGCGAGAAGATCGCGGACCGAAATCTGGAAGCTTCGCGACCAGCGGTTTTGTTTGTCGGATTCAGCTCCGCTGACAACAATCCGTCTTCTACTATCTTCGCTATCTTATGAGAATACGTTGTGCATTTTACCGACTTTGCCAGTACACTTAGTAGCCGTATGCGCAAAGGCGTTTTGACCGGTAGTTTGCCATCTGAAGAAGTCCTGAACGCGCATTAGGCACATTTGCGGATGCAGGAAAGCTAACTTACGAGCCAAAGTATAACTCGAAGAGTGCTTCCACTAGTTCGTTGTCCTCTAGATCCTGAGTGAGCATGACGCGTTTCAAGATATCTTCTCCAACTTCGGAAATCCGGGAATTTGTATCTGCAGTTGCAAAAAGCGCGGGCAGAAATTTCTCGTCATCCTTGAACATGCCACTCGACAATAAACGTGTGACCAGAGCCTTAGATTCGGTCAGACTGATTCCAGCTTCTGAGCTCGGATCCCAAGTATCTGGCTTGCCCTGCTGCGTGAGAAACTTGTACTCGTCTATAGATAGCCCAGGACATCTCGACGAACCTGCTCCTTCTGCAGCGCTCTGTCGTACGAGCGTCAAGAGAATGAGCTTGCCGAACCAGCTGGACAGAAACGCAGCGTCTCCGTCTGCAACATTCAATTTGGCCCTCAACTCAGTGTCTTCCTTGCTTCCTCTGGGTGGTAGCTTGAAGTGAACGAGAAGTCGTAAGATGAGGTGGAAAATCTGGGAAGCATGTTGGGTTGACTTCTCGTAGTCGGTTGATATTCCTTGTATAAGAATGGGCAGCAACTCAAGTCTGTCAGATACTGGGAGTCGCGAGATACCTTGCTGTATGTACAGGATGTCGAAGTGACGTATTAGGGCTACGTCTCCATTCTCTTTGTACTGTCTGAGCAGGGCTGCTACTGGCAATTTAAGGTCTCTGGGTTTGCGTTAGCGCACCACGTGCTTTGTTGTCGACATTTAATGCGTGCGTACTGTGACTTGACGCGAGTGTTGATATGCTGGCAGACAGAGATGACCTATGACGACAACGCGATCAGCGGCATTCACCAAGCAAAGAAGCAGAAGCGTATCAGAAGGTTATTAGAGCAAAGATCCTACCTTGTTTCTCACAACCACATATTCAGACGCGAGCTTGAGGAGTAGTGGGGCCAGGTACACTTTCAACAGGTCCTCGAGCTTCTTGTCCGAGTCGGCCAGCGCAATGCGCATCTCAACCTTGCCAACGAGGGCGAGCTCCTTGGCCTCGGGTGATTGTGCTGCGGCCATATTGGTGAAGGGAGAAGCAGAGGCTGGCAATGCCGCGTTGGGACACGGTGTTCGATTATAACAGAAGTGTGCGTCACTGCTGAGGAAAACGGCCTGGAGTGACGGGATGGCTGCGGCTCTGCGTCTGAACAAGCGCCTCAAGTTCGTCCGTTCGGTTGTTGCCCTTGCCACTTGTCGTGCTGCCGCACTAGTGCGTCACTGCGCCGCCTACCAAACAATTAGTCGCGTCCTTCCAGTTGCTTCTGTCAACACCCAGGACACCTGCCTGTTGCCTTTTCTGTGGCAAAGCGCAACCACGCCTCGCCTCTGTGCTGACTTTATCCTTGACCGCTTCATATCGCGCTACTATCACGCACAGCAGGCATACCGAGCTCGCGCCGACCGTTGGACGCCATCACTGTTCTGTGTCACTCCCCGGCCCAGCGTCTCCCACCTTCTATTGCGCAGAAGCCGCTCCGTCCACCCTTTCATACTGCTTGCAGTCCTCCTCCCACGCAGTCTTGATCCTGGCGTTATCGTCGGTGTTGTCCGCCGGGCTTAGAGAGAATCGTCAACCTACCCCACCGTCTCTCAACATCGCCCAGCTCGCCATTCAGTAGCGTTGCCACCCCCTCCCTCTACGCGCCTACGTCGCCATACATACAGACCTTTTCTCACCATGGACGAGGAGAACATACTCAACTTCGTCAGCATCACCTCGTGTGACCCAGACAAGGCATCCCAGTATCTGCGCCTAACGGACAACAACCTTGAGCAAGCCATACAGCTCTTCTTCGATAGCCCCAACCTTGATTTCGGGCCAACGACAGCGTCGAGCGCTACGCCAGCCGCTTCTTCCTCCGGCCAGAACCCAATCAACGTCGACTCAGACGATGAAATGTCCGATTTCAATCCGGGTGCAAACACGGATACCCCACCAGCAAGACCAAACCTCGAAAGCGACGAAGAGCTGGCGCGGCGGCTACAGGAAGAAGACTACGGAGGCGGTGCTGCTGGGCAAGCTCAAGACGAGGTTCGCGCACCTATCCAACGAACACAGGAGACACTGGTTGGGCCTGGTTCCAACTGGGGTCCAGGCGACGCAGACGATGACATCGACGCCATGGTGCAGGAGCAATTGGCACGTCGCCAACGAGGTGAGTAGATAACCGAGAGTACATTTAGGGGATGGTCGAGTTCTAACGTGCTCACAGGTCGAGCCGGCATCTTCAACCAGCGAACCGGCCAAAATTCTGTATGGGACGACTCCGCCGATGCCGAAGCCAGGCGTCGTGAGCTTGCAACATCGACCGGAGGCGCGTCCGAGCAGAGTGCTAAGATGAACATGCTGGCGGAGCTGTTCCGACCTCCTTTCGAGATGATGTACCAAGGATCTTGGGAAAAAGCACGGGACATGGGCAAAGACGACGAAAAGTGGCTCATTGTCAACATCCAAGATGCAGCCATCTTTGACTGTCAACTTCTTAACCGGGACATCTGGAAGCACGAGGACATCAAGGCGACCATTCGCGAGAATTTCATTTTCATGCAATACGCAAAAGACGATCCCCGCGGCCAGCAATACGTCAACTACTACTTCCATGCTCGTGACAGCTCAGACGCTTATCCACACATCGCCATCGTCGACCCTCGAACAGGAGAACAGGTCAAGGTCTGGTCTGGCCCGCCTATTCCCAAGCCTGTTGAATTTCATGCACAGCTCCACGAATTTCTCGATCGCTACAGCCTTAATGTCAACGTAAAGAATCCTGTGGCTAAACGTAAACCGGAGAACAAGAAGGTCGACGTCAACCGCATGACGGAAGAGGAACAGCTGGAGTGGGCGTTGCAGAGCAGCATGGACAACGGCGGCAGTGGCAACGAAGGGCCCAAAGATAACGATCCCGATGCACTTACAAAGGATGAGGGAAAGGGCAAAGCCCGCGCATCATCGCCCACAGTGGAAGCGCCTCCAACAGAAGCTGCAGCAACCATAGAAGAAGAACCTGCAGCCGCCACAAATCCGCTGTTCGCTTCCATTTCGTCCCATGCACCACATACAGAGCCTACAGTCACCGATCCCAAGGTCACAACACGCATACAATTTCGCGGACCCACCGGCCGACCTATCGTGCGACGCTTCAACCTGTCCGATCCTGTACGGCGCGTCTACGAATGGATCAAGAGCGATTCACCCTGGGATGGAAAAGGGAACGTTGAGTTCGATCTGGTATTCATGGGCAAAAACTTCATCGAGCATCTTGAAGAGACCATCGAGGCTGCTGGGCTCAAGGGTGCGAGTTTGATGGTTGAGTTCGCCGAGTAGTGGTCCTCAACACATATTTTTGTGATTTGATTTGGCAACTGGCATCACTGCGGCGTTTACGGTATGCTTTCGGCGGTGTACACTACGGCTGACAATGATTGGCTGCTGATGGAGTGATACCCGATATTCCTTGAGCTTCGAGACATAGTTTATAGAGTATATATAGATGACACAGTGAGTATAAGCCTTGTTCGTCTCAACGCAGTCCTGGATTACCTGCTGAATGTATTAATGTGAGCTCCTAGTCTCATCATGCAACTGTTGTGTTGCTCTCCAAAATCGTGTTTGCTTTTGCATGACCATAAACTCACAGCGGAATGATTGATAGCTTTCCTGGACCTTCGTCTTCGGTTTTCATTCTCCACGCCAGCGAACCCACAGCCCCACAGACCCACAGACAGCCGAAGAACCTCAATTCCTACTCATGGGTTCCGTATAACTTGACCTTCGACAGAAGTCGATCTAGTCGGCAGCGAAGATAGCATCGAGATCGGGACTAGCAGAGGTCACAAAAGCAGACAACGAATCAAACCGATATGACTCATACAGAAGAGTGTAGGTAGGGATAACAATGTTGTTGTTGTTGTTGTTGTTGGTGGAGAAATTTGTGAATTGCTCTCGAACAAATGTGACAAGGCATTCCACCTTGGTACTGACGGGCTCGCATGTCTTGGCCGCTCTTTCCACCCAAAGCAAGTGGCGCTTTGTCGAGACGATTCTGAAACTCAAAACTCAGACATGATCTTCTCATCTCCAATGCGCTGCGTGAAGGCTACCGTGCGCTTTTTAATCCTCCACGTACCACTCGCACCAGGTATGCCGTTGCAATTGGTATTGTTGTCTCGAAGTAATATCAGATCATCGATGTACCTTCCATATGCACAGAGCAGCTTTCCCTCGTGCGGACCTTGCCCAAAATGAATACCTTGGAAATACGTGACGGCATGCGCAGTCTTGCTGGTGTCTTCGAAGACTATCCTTTGCGTTGTGAGGTTGTGATGCGTTCGAACAGGCCCTAATCTGGACACAGTTAGGGTTACAGTTCACCAGTATGCTTCCTGGCATAGGATACCGGTTCTGAATCGCTTTTGCGACTGCATCAACGCCCTGCAGATCCGACCTGAAAGGGTAGTCTGCGATGACATCCTGTACGAATACCTCCTCGAGGAGTGCAAAGTTCTTTATATCCAGTGCTTCGCAATAGCGTGCGATCACGTTCTTTACGGCAAGGGCGTCTAGTGGGTTGACCTGTGACATGACGGTTGAACATGTTGTCCATCCTTCATGGGTGCATTCCATCTTTCATATACATACGTGCCTCTCGGCACCCCGCTTAGGAGAAGCCGGAACACTTAAGAAAAGCTTAAAGCTGCTCGCGATGACAATGGCTTTATTGCTGCTAGGAGATATACAACAGTCCCATTGCGATCTATCGAAGTCACTGGAGCAAAATCAGCAGCGATGGTTGAGGAGAACGAACCTCGTCGGCCAGTTGGTCCTGGTTGGATGCGACAGGGGGTGGCGTTGGACACGCCTGCCGCCGCGATCTAACCACGATCTAAATTACTCAATTGGGAAAACTAAAATAGTGTACTACGACACTAAAAGCTTTTCTTCCCTTTTTCGGTCCCGTAAAGTCTAATCCTAGCTACAACACAAATGTGCCTTGCTTGCTAGAACAGTATGCTTGGCCAGATGATGTCGATACCATTCGATTCTCTGGTAAATCTGCATAGATCTTAGGGCTTACTTTGCGGTTCGCCTTCGGTTGCACAGCCGGTTCCCCAACTTTGCCGAAAATACTGCAAGCACGCTCAGCACCAACTTTGCCAGAGAATGCGATACCCAAATGCATAAGAAGCAGTCCTGTTAAGCAAAACCGCACTTCAGACTCATATTATAACCGGCAAACTCGGTACAGGTTAAGAACTTCCAGTGTCCCTTCTGTGCTGAACCACCTGATCCAACCTACAATGGCCATCTCCGAACCACTTCGCATAACAGTCCTGGGAGGTGGTATAGCTGGTCTGACGACAGCTCTGTCCCTTACAAAATACGCTCCAGCCAGCTCACCATCTCCTAAAATCACCATCTATGAGGTCCGCCCTGAGCCTGCAACAATTGGTGGTGCTGTAAACCTGACCCCGAATGCCTTGCGCCTGCTGTTCCATCTGGGCGCTCTCCAGGAAATTCGCTCATTCAACTATGGTTATGATTGCCCCGCCGTCGAGGTTTTCGATATCTACTCCGGGACTAAGATCGCCGAGTCTAGTTTTCGCGGCCCAGATGGCACAGGTCTCGGCACGCCGTCCTTCAGAGCGCTCCGCATAACCAGAGGAGAAGCACTCAAGGGTGTCCTCGCTGCAATAGAGAAGCATCCCAACATCACCCTGATTTGCGGCAAAAAGACTATTAAGATACATGAGACAGAAAGAGACGTCACGTTAAGCTTCGCCGACGGAACCTCATCCGCGTCAGACATCTTGATCGGGTGTGATGGAATTCATTCTGTAACACGGCTCACGCATGTTGAGCCTTCGCGCACAGCAACATACTCCGGGATATGCAACGCCTTTGGGTTCGCCCCTCTCAAGCCCCATCAAACGCCGCATTTCGAAGCCTCGGGCATGAACTTTGCAAGAGGCGGTATGCTACTAACGTCCTTTCATAACGCTGAGAAAGACTCAATCTACGTCGGGGCTTTGATGCATGTTCCCGACGATGGTCTGCAATCACGAGATGGGTGGAAAGCACGAGGGGCAGATGCAGAGAAGACGCGCTCGGATATGCTCAATCGATATGCAGGGGCAAAAGAGTTAGCTATTGCAGAGTGGATCGAGGAAGCGCAAGATCTGTACTTATGGCCCGTGTTCACACTTTCGAAGTACGGAAAGTGGGCGACTGATAGGGTTATGCTGATTGGTGATTCTGCACACGCTATGCCGCCGCAAGGAGAAAGCACGGGCATCATATTTGAAGACGGAGTGCTGTTTGCCCGCGTGTTGGCGAGATGGATGGAGAAGAGCAGGAACGGGAGTGATAAGACGCCTGTCAAAGAGGCATTTGATGCGTATGAAACGTTACGACGCACCAGGATTGAGACAGCTTGGGATGAAAGTCAGAGTGTGGTCAAGACGGTGCAAGAAGTGGGATGGTTAGGACATCGGATCAAGATGAATGTTGTACCATGGTATTTGTGGTGGACAAAGGGCTATCGGGAGCAGCATTTTGTGGAGGATGTTACGACTTCGGCAATCGGGTACTGAATGATTATGTGTTTCATATTAGCTTTCTCCACAATGGTACTATGATTCTTTATCACAACGAAGTGGAGACAGCACTGTGGGCTAATTGTCCAAATCGGACCAGCGTCCCAGCAGCTCACCAGGTTTAGTGGTTATGGGTTCTTCATCGGCAGGTGCTTCAGCAAGGCCTCTGCTTCTCGGACGCGAAGGGCCACCGTCGTCCTCGCTGACAGCTTCGCTGTTGGCACCGCCAACCTTCACTTTCTCCTCTTTTTCTTCTTCCTCTTCTTCGGCTGCTTCCCAGTCGTCTACGACAGGAGCCGGCTTCCCTTTTTTCTTCTTACTGCTCAGGCTCAGAACAGCGAAACCACCCTTATTTCCGAATGGTGTGCTCTTCTGTACCTGACGTGACGGAATACCTCGAGATGCTGCAACTTGACTCCAGCCTGAGCCCGGACCGATGTCCGATTCTTTGCGTAGTACATTCAGTGATGCGTCCGTGCGAGCCAGTTGTAAAGACCCTATCTTATGCGTGGCAAGAGCCTGTGACAGCGGAGTTTTGACAGATTCCAACATCGTCTGAATATCGCGCTCTTGGATGTTGAGGCGAGCAGCTAGGGGGGGCTTGAGTGCGACTGCGTCGCTTGGAAGGAAGCTGATTTCAAACTCGAGGGGAAAAGTGGTCTGGGGAAGGACATTCCTGATGACCATGCCAACTTCTTCGATCGTGAGAGCAAAACGTGGGTTCAAGATCAGGAGCGAGTTGTATGGATCACCAGTGGTGTTACTTGGTTTCGGTCGAGGTGGAGTGGCTACCAGTACGACAGGCATAGGGCGTTGAATTTGCCGCGTTCTTGCACATTCCGCCAGTGTTTTCATGGGAGCCATGACGAACTTTGGTGTCTTAAAGACTGCAACGTGTCGATGAGGCTCAGGATCCATACTCTCTGTGTCAAAGCCGAAGTCCTCTGCAAGATAGTGAATGAATTTGCGCTGGTGCTTCGGCATGGGCTTAAACCTAAGCCGCTTCTCATCCTCATCCGCCGCAAACAGCCTCAAACGCTTCTCGTGTGTTGCTGCCCAGGTCGAGTGTTCCATGTAGAGATTTAGAGTGATGTCGGAATAAGGAACATGATCTGTCTCATGCTCTGGGTCCACGTTGAGCGCCAGTGCAAGTTTGCGATTTCGCTCAAGACGTGCGCATTCCTCATCACACTTGAGAGCCTTTGTGTTGTTGCCTTCACTAGACTTGGATGCATTGCACTTCGTCTCTTGTTTGATCCTCTGACAGTCGCAAGTGATGATGATCTTGTGTTGGCAAGGCTTCTCCTCTTTGCAAGGTTGTGGGAAATGGCAGACTGCCATGTCAGGATGGCCACAGACACTCAATTCCTTACCACAGGTCTGTTTGCAAGGATCTTCACATTCTCCACTGCGGTGACATTGCTTCCGGCACTTGTGGATACCGCATTTCAAGGTCCGACCACAAAACTCGCCACAATGGACTTCGTTGAGCCAGCAAGGCTGGTTCTTGATTACGTTCTTATCGCACAGGCAAGACTTTGTCGTCAGATACGGGCATTTGGGGCAGTCCTCTTCGTCACCGTGACAGTTGTGGCCGACTTGAGGGTGACCGCAGCTCTTTGGTCGCTCACACGGAAATCGACATAAGGGTGGTCGAGTGCCACAGGGAAGCGGTGGCTGTAGCACGGTTCGGCCGCAATTGCAGCTGATCTCGTCGAAGATTGCATCTCGACAAGTGCCGCATGGTCCTTTGTGACAGAGTTCCTGGCAACGGTGCTCGGGGTTGCCGCATTTCAGCTGGCGACCGCAGGGTCGCGTGCAGATGTGCTCTGCCTCGAAATTATTGGCAGGCCTTTGAGCTGCCAATTCCAGAGGACGCGGCTTCCTGCGGTTCGCCTGTCGTTCGGCAGCTTTACGCTCCCCAGAACAGCAGTGCTCTCCACACTCATGCCGTCCACAATTGAGTGAGACTCGGCAGATACGCATACACTGTGGCGCTTCCTCAGTGCCCTGGTGGCATATTGTGTTGAAAGTGTTCCGTCCGCATCTACAAGTGATGGTAACAGTCTCCATGCAAGGCCTGCACTCGTCTTGGTGACATGGCTGCTTGCATTTGTGACCGCAGTTGAGTGTGCTGTTGCACAGCTTCGAACAGTTCGGTACGGGATCCTCACAAGATACTCGGCGCGAGGTCGAGATCTCCGATAGACGCGTTTTACCGCAAGGACAGTGTGTGACAACGTCAGGAGATCGCGGACAATGTGCTGAATCGGCGTTTTGTCGATGACACGGTTGCTCACAAGCATGTTTGCCGCAATCGAAAAGACGACCGCATGCGTTGGGACAATCGAATGATCCAGTCCACTCCTCGATCGTGGTGGATCCATCGACGGCATTGTGACACTGTCGACTGTGCTTTGCCTGCTCGCGATCACTGCACATGATGTCCTTCCGAACCTGACCGCAGTAGCAACGTGCCGGTACGCGGACATCGCACGCTCCGCAAGGGCCTTCATGACAGGGCCGAGGGCAGCGGTGCTCTCCGCAAGTCAACAACTCGCCGCAGATCTCACCACAACTCCAACCATGCTCATAGTCGGTATCTGCGCAGCGTCGAGTGACAGACTTGCCACCGCAAAAGCAGTGCCGAGTAGGACCCATCAAGGAGCAAGGCGGGCAGGGGCCAGCGTGACAGGTCAGGCCACATGGATGGGGGCACTTCTTCGGTAAAATTCTTGGTCGCGAGCATGTCTGTCCGCAAGAGAACGGTGGGAGTCCCGTGACGGACTTTGGGTCGAGCTCCTTCTCACACCAGCATGAGAAGTTCTTCGGTAGAACATCTTTGGGCAGGTTGCATCCTGGGCAGCGCCACTGCCTAGGTGGTGGTGTTTCACCGTCCTGAACCTGCTGACGAGCAGCTGCTGACCCCTCGTTGGTAGACCATCTCTTTATACAACCCAGGTGGAAGACTGTCCAACACGTGCGACAAGACCACACCCCCTTTGAGCGACGCTTGATGTCTTCAGTGCAGATGGCACATTCGTAGTGACCGTTATCGATGTCTTCGTGCGTTCGCGTGGCAATATCTGGTGCAGTCGACTTGGGTAGCTGTGGCTGTTTTTCTTTCGGCGCTCGTGGCTTGCGGCCGACCACTGGTCTCCCTGGTTCAAACTCGGGCGCATCTGCTTGCAGACTTGCAGAAGCGATCGACTCAGCATCATCTTCTGCGGTCAACTGTCCACCAAAATGACGGCCTCCTGCAGCAGTGCGCTGAGGGAACCTCTGCCCCGCCCCTCTTCCCGGCCCTCCTCTACCTCGATGACCTCCCCTTCCTGGTGCAGGCGCATGACCTGGCTCCTCGCTCGGTATGATTTGCATAACCTGTGACGGCACCAAGGAGTGCCCGCCTCTCCCTCTGCCCCACCCCCGACCGCTTCTTCCACCTCTTTGTGATTGGGGCTCGCCACTTGGCTGCTCCTCAGTTGGCACAGCTGGCGCTGGATTCTGTCCGCGGTTGCGATTGCGGTTACGCGGTCTTCGGCCTCGTGAAGCGCCGTCTGGAGCTCCAGCAGCGTTTGCTGGTATTTGTGCGGTTGTAGCAGTCGACATGCTGGGCGGTAGGTTGGTCACTGCTACCAATGCTGACGGCGGAACGATAGTGGGCAGTGGTAGGGCGTGGACTACAAGCTACACAAAACGAAAGAAAGCTACAGGCTCCTGTAAATGTACGGCCTGGTGAACGCGGAAAGGAAAAGATCGGGCTGTAGGGGTGTTGTTGCGAAGAAGCAGGCAAAGTGGCGTGCAGTTGTAGCAACCCTTTGCCCCAGGAAGAACGCCTAGCGTGGGTTGCGAGGAAGTGCACGGGCTGGACTGATGAGTCGAACTCCGTCACAGGCAGCCAGGCAAGGGTCCAACGATTTGCGGGCCCTGGTCTGGGTGGCGCAGTGCAGTTGCAAAGCGTTTCTGACTGTTCGCCGTGTTTGTGCTCCGGCGGAAATTGTGAGCCGTCGTCATCGCCGGGTTCACTTCGGGCTAGTGTGTATCATACCGCTGCAGCAGGCGTCTGTAGAGCTTCAGGCCATCGCGAATCTCAACACCACAAGCCAACAACAACATGGCCAAGACACTGATTGGCGCCCTCGCCCTGGCGTCGCAGGCGCTCGCTTTCAGCAACACCTCACCCTTCTTCCTCTTCTCCACCGCCGAGTACGCTTTGCCGCAGCCCGTTCTTTTGTCCCAGCTAACATCTGCAGCTTGCTGCTGGAGTCCTCGGGCGCATCCATCGCGCAGTCGGCCAGCATCGCCGCCGATGTACGGGAGGCACTGAAAGACTGTCCGACCAAGAACTATGTTGTTGTTGAGCAGGAGGGGGTCTCCGCCGCCGATTACGCAGATGGACGCTCTACGCCACGGTTGACGCAGTACATGGCTGGCCAGCACGACGACGTCAAGTCGACAGTCTCTGTCCCTGACGTTGTTGGAAAGATTGATGTAACTGAGATCACAAAGTACCTGGAGACAAAGTGCGGAGCAGTCAAGAGCGTCCAGCTTGACACACCCCCGGCGTCCAAGGCACTCCGATCGCTGTACATGGCCCAGCAAGGTACGCTTGGCGCGTTGCATGATCGCCGACATTTCCATTAACAGTCCACAGATCAGTTCTTCGAGGACAACCTCTCCAAGTATGCCGAAGCCCAAGACTACACCGTAGTCTACATCACCTCTCCTCCTACAGAAGCGCAAGCAAGGGCCCAACTCGACGCCGAGAAGCAGTACCAATACGAGATGGAGAGCTCGTTCGGCGAAAACATGCAGATGGAGCTCAAGCGTGACACCAGCGCGCACTACAAGCGCGCGAACTCGACAGGCAACGAGGGTGGCCTGTTTGAGAGGTACCAGTACTTCACTCCAGGCCTATTCATGGGTTTCGCAGCCGTCATCCCGCTGTTCCTGATCCTGCTTGTGGGTATCCGAGCCCTGATCAGCTTGGAGGTATCATACTTTGCCTTCAGCAAGGAGATGGGCCCCAACGCCCAGAAGAAGCAGCAACAGTAGGGGAGGAGTCAGCCAGCAGACTAGTGTCAGACGCGACGAATGTGAATCTTGTAACTTTGTAAGAGCATGGGCATCAGGCGTTTATATGGACTTGACCATGGAAAGCAGCGTATAAGTTGCCGAATGATATACATACATACACATGTACAGCATGTTTTCCCACCTTATGGCTAACCAAACCTACAAGCCCACACGCAGCATGGCAACTCCTCTCTCCACGCATCTAGTCGAACTTGCCCACCTCCCGATCGAAATGCACATAACAAAATTGTCCACCCATAAAGCACGTTGCCATCCACTGCCACCAGCTCAAACTGGTGACCTCGACCCCATGCCTAGCCAGCCTCTTCGTGAAAACCGCCGCTTCAATCGCATGCGCCCCGAACAGGAGGTAGAACAGCCCGCTCTGCACCCACGACGCGTACTTCAGGCCATCTGCCGAGAGTCGCGACAGAGCGTAGTCGTAGAGAGGTGAGCCGGGGGCGATAACTTCGCGCCGCGAACTCAGCGCCATGATGGCGCCGCAGATGAGGATCGGTCTGAGGTAGGGGGCTTTGGGCGCGATGTAGGTGTTGCGCAGGTTCTTGGGGTGTTGGGGGACGGGCTTGGACATGGCTGCAGCGGTCGAGAAGCAAACGGTGGTTGGAATCCAGATGAGTGCCGGCTTGTATGAGGCGCGAAGGGATTTCGTTATGGTTTTTTGAGTGCGTAGCCGCAGACACCCGCGTCCACATGCCCACATGTCTCCTCCCTACGCACTCGGCAGCCTCGGTCAATCAACCCGCCGTGCGAGTCAGTCCTGTCACCTTGATTCTGACCCTGTGCGTAACTTGCCGCATGGGGAAGTAGCAAAAGCCATGGATTGCTGGAACTCCTGCGAACCCCAGGCAAGAGTTGTTAGCGTTTGGGTTTGTACAGCTTTGTGCAATCACGTGAGAGTGAAGGATAATTCGGGTGTAGTCATTGGTTGAGAGTGGTGTTCCGGTGAGTTCTAAAGATGGGCGCTGGGGAGCGGGCCGCTGGTCTGTGTCACCTGTCGCTCTGGTTGTTATTGCTGCTTGTCTCACGAGTGAGCAATAATTAGAGCTCAAATCGTTCTGAACTGACCTTCTTTTGATACTGTCACTGACCATGATTGTTGGATTCGCACTGAACTGTCAGGCTCGTTGCTAGATTCTGTCTAACAGCTGCTCTCAAGCATAGTAATGACAACAAGCAAAAGCAACACGCCATAAGAAACTGTGATGCATTGACGTCTCCTACGTCCGATTCGTTCGGCAAATGCTGGCAGCGCGTGTCGTAGACATCCTCGCGGCCAGCCTCGCGCAGTTCGCCAGATCAAGCCGCCCAGCAACCCACCCCACCCCAAAGCAGCCATCTCCATGCAACATCACACCTCTCGCTCGCACATTAGGCAAGACCTGCGCCGCTGTCCTCACAGACGAGCACTATATGCACGATCACTTCGGTGGCACACTGTGATTGGCGCAGCGGCTATTGGATCCTGGAAGACGCGGGTGATGGCGTTCGTTTACGACAGCCATCACGATTCTTCATGGATCAACCTTCAAGCTGTACAGCGTTCGACGGGAGACTGGCGACTTTCCTGAACTGGCAATTATGCATCGTGCTGAGGTATGGAGGTTGTAGCTTTGCCTGTGAACTACTATATTTGTGTGTCTGGTTTTGTCATTGATGCTTCTCTATAAGCAGCCTTTGTGGCCTGCAGATCCACGACGATAGAAACAGACCCCCGCGCAGCATGAAAGATATCATGGCAACTCTGTTCAGCAGTCCGCAAACGATGCGGCCGTGTGCACATTAGCATGGACAGCTACGGGGCACTCTTTCCAGAAATTCACTCATGAATGCGACCTTCAGGTTTCAAGCCAATATATTCGATAGACTTCGAACGGCAAGGCTGTCCAGCTAGAAGCTGCGTGACACCAGGTGCAGCCAAGAGACTGGCAGTTTCTGATTTTACCACTACCCTCTCATTGAAGAACATGTTGTGTCATATCTCGGTTTCTTTCTACACAACTGTCGTTCCCTGCTAGGCGCCCTCGTCCATGACTACAACTCTCTTCTTTTTCTTCTTTTTCTTCACCTCTCCCTCAGGAACCGTTTCTGCCTTCTCCGCTTCACCTTCAGCGTCAGGCCTCACCTTCTTTTTCTTCTTTTTCTTAGCTAGTTGCGCATCCTCCTGGCCTTCCACGGGCGGCGTCCCTGGAGCCTCAATCCCCTCGAGAGCGGCCTTTCTAACCTTCTTCTTTTTCTTCTTGACAACGCTCGCTTCGTTGTAGTCTACACGTTCACTCGCCCGCTGCATCTCCAATCTCGACCGCTCGACAGCCTGCAAAGCGCGGGCCATCTCCGCTTCCTCCTGTTCTTTGCGTTCGATTTCAAGCGCACTAAGACGGTGGTTACTGCTCGCGCCCTCGTCATCGAGAGACAACGATGCAAGGCCTGCGCTGTCGACCTGCAGTAGTGACTTCTTCGCACGAGCGCTGATTGCTTTTGGTGCAACGATGTCTTCGCGGTCTTGGTCTTGAGACACTGGCCCGAGCGTTTCGTCTCCCATAATCTCGACCCTACGAACAGGCTTGCGAGGGCTGCGAGCACGGGGAATGGTGTCTGAGGAAGCGTGGCGGCTGTTCGAGGAAAGATCAAGATCCATGATTGGTATCGAGTCGATGTCCAGGTCGTTGCCGTCTCGATTACCATCGCGTACGATCTTGCTTAGTGGTGTGACGGCACCACTGCCACCTTCAGGGTCTATGTAGAATGGGTCATCCTTGTAACGCTCTCTTCTATCCGCTTTGCGGCGGGCGATGATGTCAGGGTCTAGATACTCCTCTTCTACAGCATTCTGGTACGATGCAGGTTCTCGCTGTGGGGCGTCAAGACGGTCAGCCGCTGGGGCTGCGGTAGGTCCGGGAGTACTGTAAGAGGCAATGGGCTCGCTGTAGGCAGCGTAAACATCGTCCTCGTCCGCTTCAAACCCCTCTTGCTCGGCTTGAGATAAGAGATAGTGCAAGTTCGAGTTGATCGGGGTATCAAGGTCAAGGTCATCTGGTATGGGAACTTTACGCTGGGCACCTGGCGCTACAGGGTTGAGTTCGGCACCTGAGAACAAAGCAGGTATGGCTTGTGTAAGTAGGAGAGGTGGTTCTGTGAAATCTCCCTCTGCATCAGTTGGTGCTCCAGAAGCAGCCTCAGCTGCTAATCGCATCAACTCAAGGTATTCGACCGCGCGCTCTTGAACTTCGAGACTAGGATGTGTTGAAAGCGGCTCGAGGAAGTGGATGATCCGGGCCATAAGCAATGACATCAGCGTCTTGCGCTCTGGGGTCCACGATATTCGTTCATTACCAGCAATGCTTGAGAAAACCTTGGGTATCGCCTGCAGGTAGACTGCAAGAGTTTTCGACGATAATTGGAGTGACAAGGGGTGTAATAGCGAAGTCATGACTGGTTCCGGTTGGGAGAGGTATGTCGCATACTCGCCAACAAGCCAGCCAGCGTATTCCAACACCCCTTGGCCACCGTTACCTGACGCTGGGAACATTCGGTCTCTACGATCCACGAGCACTAATGATTGCGCGGCATCAACAGCCTCATGTCGAACACTTCTTACTCGGACTGCGACATTCTGTAGCTCGTGTCCGATGCCCGCGCCTACATCGTTTGAATGGTCTGAATCTTCTTCATCTTCTGCTGTCGATGCATGTTTTGCGGCAGGCGATACTCTGACGAGCTGAGTCAATACATCAACGTACCACTCAAAGTCGGTGATGTTACTGTAGGTGTCTCGTGAGCACATTTCCAATATTCTTCGGATGACGTTGGTCCTGTAGTCCTCCGGCAACGGTGGTGGCTGATCAGATCTTTGCTCGTGGGATGGAAGCGCCTCCTCGGCGTCTTCTTCGTCAGAGTCGGCATAGGGTACCACTCCAGTATTCCTGAAGCGATCGTTCTCGGGCTCATCGGCTCCGGTGGCTATAGGTGCGTTCCGCAGCTGGCGCATGAGCCGGCCAACGATCGCTGTAAGGTTGTCAGGGTTGACCATGCCGACAACGAGATCAAGTGCTCGCATCCGTATGGAGATGTCGGGGTCGTCAATGCACTCCAGTATTACGTCCTGTTGTTGGCCAACAAGGTATGGATGTGAGCCAACGATTTTCTCGAAAGCAAGCAACGCAACATATTTTACTGTAACTGATGAGAACCGGAGTCGAGGGGATGTATGGTCTGGATTTCGGCTTACAGTTTGAGTCGCCTTCTATTACCATCATGCCTCGCAGTTTGCCCACGCACAGCTTTGCAACTTCTTCACCTTCCGTAGTACCTTCGACTGCGGCCAAAATACCGCCCTGTATTATGCCGCTGATGCACTCGTAGAGAAGAGACATGGCGGATGTCTCGCGGATAATCTTCGTTAACGGAGGGAGCAACTTCTTGATCAGTCGAGGTTCGAGGGGCGTCAAGGTTGCGAACTAGAGAGAGGTCAGCAAGCGTCTCGGAGTCAGATGATACCACATACGAGTTTTATGAGTTTGATCGCCATCCAGTTGTTCCCACCCTCAACTAGCAGATCAAAGAGTCGCGGCGCAAGTGGCAGAAAGTCCTGCGGCCTTCTCCATCCCAGCTCGCAAACAACGTTGACGATGGCGGCCGTCACGCTTGGATCCTCGTTCTCATCCAACAAACGCTCCTTAATCTTTGGCCATGCCGGGCGCAGCGTCTCTGGGTACACAAGCGCAAGTCGGTATAGCGTGACCACTGTCTTCTTGCGAATCTGCGGACTTGAGTGTGTCAAGCGCGGTATAAGATCGGAGAGGACCGAATTCGCCATGCTCGGGTTAATCACGTGCGGTATGGCACCGAGCGGCAGCGAAATGAAGGGCGGCGTAGGCAGCATAATGTCCTTCTTCAACTGGTTCTCAGCGAGGACCAGGACCTCTGTGTCTCTGCGGAAGCTCTGCACGGCAGCCAGGTAGCCCGTACGCTTGTGGCGAAACTTGGGGCTCGACATGACTTCTAGCACATTGAAGGACGCCCAGGACATGTCGTGGCCGAACATCTCGAGGTACGTGAGCTTCATCAACGCGGTGGACTTGAGGTCCATGTCGTTGGAGCGGATTTCCTGGCGACATTCTTTGATGCTGTCGGCAATGTACTCCTTCTCCGAGCCCTTGTGGTTGCGCAGGCCTCGAATGAGGTCGTAGAGAGATTTCTCGAACATGGCGACGGACGCTCAAGGCGAGTCTTGCGAGCGAGAGGAGGGGTGTAGGTGAGGGAGCGGCCGAGGAGGGGCAGGGCGGCGGACGAGTGTCGAGAGGGAGCCAGTGGGCATGTTTATGAAGACGGCGAGTACATGTCCAAGCTCTTGCTGCCCGCGACGGTTGTTTTTGTGAGAGCGCAAATGCGCGGTGTCGTGCTTGCCTGGCAGCGCGAACTGACGTGCATCATCGTCCCGCCGGCGGACGGACCAGTGAAGCTTGGACGCGCCCTCCGCATTCACAGGACAAGCATCCAGCGGCCACCATTGCAGCTGCACACTCACACAACCGCAACCATGGCCGCCGTAAACCTCCTGTCACTGCCGCCTAGTATTTCTCCGCCAACGGCACGCGAGCTCTCCCTGAAAGCACCACGCATCCTGGCCAGCTCGCCCACCTCGTCCCTCCCATGGCCGCTCTCGCTGCTCTTCTCGCGCGAGACCCCCGAATCCTGGGCCATTCACGAGAACCTGTTCCTCTCGGCCCTACGAACCGGTGACGAGGAGGCTGCCGCGCAGATTCTGTCGCGCCTGGAATCGCGTTTTGGCGAGACGAACGAGCGCATCATCGTACTCCGAGGGATATACAACGAAGCCACGGCGCAAACGACCAGCGACCTGGAGAATGTGTTCGAGGGCTACGAGAAGATCTTGCTTGGGGACCCCACAAACATGAGCATACGCAAGCGACGGGTCGCCGTACTCAAGAGTCTGGGACGAACAAACGATGCAATCACAGCCATCACTGTTCTTCTTCAGAACTCACCAACCGATGTGGAAGCCTGGGCCGAGGCATCAGAGCTATATGCCAGCCAAGGTGCATGGGGACAGGCCATTTACTGCGCCGAGGAGGTCCTATTGACAGCGCCGAACAGCTGGAGTGCACACGCGCATGTTGCTACATTGCATTACCTGTCCACCGCATCCAACAGCCCGCCGTCAACATCTGAGCTGTCGCTGTCCTTGAAGCACTTCTGCCGGGCCGCCGAGCTGAACGAAGGGTATCTGAGGGGTTTCTACGGCATCAAGACGGTGGCCGCAAAGCTTCTATCGGTGCTGTCTGACACACAAGTTTCGTCCAAGAAGCGGAGCGAACAGGATGACGAGGACGTACCCATCCCCACCCTTGCGAGTGTGAAGAAGCTTGACGAGCTTGCTACAAAGAAGTTGGGCGAGTTCATCAGGGAGTTTGGGAGCAAGAAGAAGGGGCAGTCTGGGTACGATGAGGCCGAGATTGCCGCAGCCAAGGAGCTCTTGAACAGGTAGAAATGATATCCAAATTGGGGCTGTGCATACAGAGTCTGTTTCGATGCAAGGCGTTGCGGCGTTTATGTAAATCATCTGGACTCGTGGTGTGAGTGTGGACATTACGCGTGTTGCTGGTTAGATCGAGTAGTGTATTGCGGTCCTCGCTCTCAGTCAACGACACTCGTACTTCAGTCTGGGTATGTTTTCGAAGTGGACATGAACCAATGACGCTTTCTGCGAGCCTCCTCAAGGTGTTCACGTTGGTGTGCAGCTTCTTGAGTTGCTTGAATACTGACCATTCCATACCACCAATGTCAATCCTCAACACCGCCATTTGTGACTGGAGGTTCAATTGACAACGTGAACATAGTCTTCCAGGACAGTACTGGCCCAATTCGAATTGTCGCCTATGTACAGTCCAATCCTCCAATTATTGATTGCAAGCGCAATAGCTTTTCTGGCTGTGTGTCGCCAGGACCATTTCTCAAGGCTTACCTCATAGCGGTCGTACCCGGAGATGAAACATTGCTGTATACGAGCCTTAGCATTGGTATTTTGCCAACCACGAGAAAAATCAATGGCGATCCCTTTTCTACGGCGTGCACGTCTACGGCGACCTATTTTTGCGCGGGTGGTCCACATGGGGCACGGTGCAGAGTGGAGCAGTGCATGGTTCATGGATGTAAAGAGCGAGACGGAGGAAAATTGGAAAGGCTGACAGAGAGGGAGGGAGAGGCGGGTCTGCGCCGCTGTGACGGCTCGATAAGATAACATTAAACAGCGGGTACGCATCTGGTCGGTAAAGGAGAGGGAGAGAGAGAGAGTCTGGGCCGTGACTCGGTTGTGGGGCTGTCAATCATACATGGAGGTGAAGAATGGAGACGGAGGGCTCAACGCATCATCTATCTGCAACGCGGTGACGGGTGAGCAACTGCAGCATGTCGATCCGATCGCAGGGCAAATGAGAGCCAGACGTCTAGAAGCAGTGCGTGTCGCTCTCCACAGCACCCACAAGTCGTTGCAGGCTGTTGTCGTGGAGGGGCTGGAGATCAGCTCTCGTGGGCTGAAGATCAGAGCGGCTGCGGGGAGCATTACGCGTTCGCAGTGGTGCTAGAGCACGTTGCAAGCGTTCAGCAGGCGACCGGTGGACGGCAATGCTGGGAAATCCGAGGGGCGGGAGTGCTAGCTAAGGTGCTGCGGTTGTGTGACGGTGGAGCTGAGAGTTAACAAGCCGTGGCCAGTCGGATGCCCTCAAAGGCAGCGCTGCAGGAGCAGATAAATATGTACAGCTTGCTATGCGGCTAACGAATGCAGTCGAGAAGGAATGCTCCATGTACGATGATATCGTTGGGGTGCACGGCTTGTGTGTGTTCACTTACGCAGCTGTGGCACATGGTGGGCTCGACGCGTGGGAAAGGGCTCTAGCACTCGTCGAGGCAGAGGGGCTGGGGATGCAGCGATCAGAATGACGTGGAGCGATCGCGTGGTGAAGGGTATGAATCGCGTGGTGCAGTACCTAGGTGGACGGCAGGTGCAACTCAACACCATGGATCTACCTCGGCGCGCCCAGCCAGCCTATACAGCCTCAAGCGGCGGCAGCTGGTCGTAAGCGTAGCACACGCCGTGCCGTTTGTACAGGCGGGAGAGGCGAAGCCACTCGGCAGCGTGGTTGTCGATTGGATCATGTCACATAGTTCAGCATCAAGTCCATATCAAGTCAATAATAATAGCAGACTACTGGCGAACGACCTTGTTAGAGCGGGCTTGAGGGTTGAGCATGGCCAAAGCAGGCGGTGGTACTGGTTCTACTGCAGGACCGGGCACGAATGGCAGTTCTTCCGTGGTCCGTTTCCCGGAAGCGTCGATGCAGCAGGCTGGCTCGAGCAGACGCCCTGCGCGCGCCGAGAAGCGTCGGGGTCCTGCCGGCTGCACCCAGCGTCTCCTTTTGCTGGTCGCCTCAACTCGAGCAAACGGCACGGCGGCAGGACACCCAATTGCGGCGGGGCACGCGAAGGCGTGCTGGTGCTGGTGCTGTAGCCGTAGTCGTAGTATCGAGATCAATACAGTACATGGTGGTGCTTGCAGTGGATTCGCTCTAGCAGCAGAGCCGCCGACCAGGGTCCCCGTTGTCATGGTCAACGAGTTCGCGCACGCCACGGCCCACGTCGTACAGGATGGAATCGTGACGGTGCATCTGAAACGGCAGCTCAACGAGGGATGCGGTGTGTGGGACAGGTGGGCTTCATCGCTGCGATCACGGGTTGCGGACGGGCAGCTGCGCGTTGCTAGGAGTGCGGCGCTGGCGCAGGGCGCGTGTTTACATTGTTGTTGTCGAGCCTTGAGCAAGAAGCGTGCCTGGATGCAAGAATAATTAATGCCTGGTCTAAGTTTGGGCTGCCGGCCTGGCCACTGGCCACTGGGCCTCGCCGCGGTGCAGGCCAGCGACTCCTGGCGACGGGGCGCTAGCCCGTGTGCGGCTCGATTTGATTGCACGATTCCAGCGGGCGATCATTTGGCGACTTTTGCCAGCGGCCGACGCCCAGGGCCTGCGCCTGCTGCGTACGATCCCGCCGCCGCATCATTGTGTGTGCCCGTGCGAGCCTTCTCCCAGGCTCCCTCTCCGCGAGCCCTCGCCCGCCCGCCCTCTCCGCCGTCCGCCTCACAGCTGTCGCTCGTTGTCCTCAGGCTCTGCACCGCGCCGTCGAGAGAAAGGCCGCCTCTGCGCCAGTGTCTGGTAAGTCGCCGCACTACCCCTGCCCCTGCCCGCCGCGCTGCGGGCGCTCTGCAGACGAGTCGAGCGTCGAGCGTCGAGCCTCCCGGCCAGCCAGCGGCTTGTTCGCGCCAGCAGCCAGCAGCCAGCAGCCAGCAGCCAGCAGCCAGGGCGCAGGCGCTGCTCTGCAGCAGCTGGACGTGGTCGTTGCTGTGCTTGTTGGGGCTGTCGCCGCGTTTGCTGCTAGCGGGTCCACCACACATGCGCGCCCGTCAGATCGTCGCGGCCTTGACATCGACTGTTGACCCTCTCGCTCTCACCCTCCGCCCTCCGCCCTCCGCCCAGCCACCACCCTGCCCGTCGCCATTGCGGCCAACAGTCGTAGTCGCAGTCGCAGTCGCAGTCGCAGTCGCAGTCGCAGTCGCAGTCACACCCGCCGCCGCTCCTTTGCGTCCGCCCTGCCCTGCCCCGTTGCTAATCCCGCTCCCAGACCGCACATCCACTCGTTTGCTCGCCCTCGCCCAGCTGCATCCGCATCCGCACCTGCTTCCACCTCCGCGTCTACATCCATAGCCGCACCCGCAAGACGCCCGCTCGCTGCCAATCGCCTGCCGCCCGCCACACCGCGCCGTTCATGCGATAGCCGCACCGCTGCACGCAGGCCAGACCGGGCATTGACAATCACACACACGGCCGCGCCATGGGCAAGCCGGGGCTGGGGCTCTTCACCGGGCGCAGGAAGTCGCAGAGCAACGTGCTGGAGGACGTGGCTGCCACGGCCGCGCCCGCAAGCCCCGATGGAGCCGCCCCGCCTGCGCCACCCGCCGACTCGGGCGGTTTCCGCCTCATGAGCCGCCAGGAGGTCGAGAAGCAGACGGAGCGCCGCAAGACAATGGAGAAGGAGAAGAAGAGCGCCTTCCCGCGCTTCAGTGGCTTTGGCAGCGCCAACAGCAAGGCTCGCCAGCACTCATATGAGGATGAATCTCCAGGGTCCTCGAAGCGGTAAGGCTCCCTGGCCCATGCGGTAGCGCCGGCGTAACTGACTCCTGCATTAGTGACAGCAAGTCCAGCAGTGGGACGCAATTTTCGACCTCTCGTCCTTACATTAACGGCCAGCATGGGTCCACCTCCACCCTGCCGTCCTCGACCGACGCTGGCTCCGACGACAATCTGTTTGCTAATGTCCCACGCCCGCAGATCCCGCACCACAACAGCAGCTCCCCTGGCTCGTATTTCACCTCCAAAAAGTCGTTGCCAGCCCTGCCCAAGACTAGCTCAGGAGCACCCCCCAATAATAGCACCACCATGCCCTTCGGCTTTGGTAAGCGAGATCGCGCCATGACCACCTCCAGCTACGCCAGCACGGCCATGCCGCCCAAGCTTGACCAAGACCTGTCCTTTGGGGACGAGTCCTCGTTCGACGACATCTTCACCGGCTTAAACCGTAAGCCCTCCCCTGAAATGTTGAGGCAGCCTGAACCGACGGGCCGCTCGCTCCTTGCGGAAAAGCGTACATTCCAGCCAGAGCCTATCAAGGTCCTGCCACAAACCAACATCGAGGCACCCTTAAGAAGTTGGGACAGCCGTGGCTCCGCCGACAATCTCATGGACTCTCCGCGTTCAGACAACGACTCGCCCCCTGTACCGCCGCAGCATAAGTATCAACAGTACGCCCCTGTCTCCATGGCCCCTGACAGTCCCGACCTGCAGTCATCCGCCACCTTTCAAGATCGCACCGGCCAAGCCGCTCGCGAGCCTTTCATGCGAGGGGGAAGTACTTCGCCTGAGCAACACAACACATCCATCTCGACGTCATCCGCCAATTCCTTCGAGACTCCCCTGTCGTCACGATCGGGTTCCACCAGCGCTACACCCAGAGCACCTCTGCCGCCGTCAGCCATTGCTTACAACGATGATGACGAGGATAACATGTTCGCCCCGCCGCCACCCAAGCCTCAGGCACAGCCATCGCCTGCCCCGAGGCCGGCCCCTCCTGTCGTGAAGAACCCTCCTCGACCAGCCGCTGCCTCCGGCTCGCGGGTCATGTCGCAGGCAGAATTCCGCGATTATCAGAAGCAGCGCGCCTCTGCGCCGCCTCCAGTGGACAGCGATTCTGAGGAGGATTATGAGGATGAGGAGGATGCTATCAAGAAGCGCGAAGAGGAGGAAATCCTCAGGCGAAAAAACCTTCAAATGTCGTACGCACGGGACGTGATGCGTCGCTCGACAACCGCGCCAGCGGACCCGAACAGGCCTGAAAGTATCGTCGACAACGCCTTCAACTCTATCGGTATGGGTTTCCCGTCCGAGACCTCCATGAAGGCAGACGAGTGGGAGAACGAAGACGTTCCTCTCGGCGTCCTTGCGCAGCACGGCTTTCCCAGCACACTACGCAACAGGGGACCCAGTCAACCCGCAAATGCTATACCCTCTGCCTTCTCTGACCGACCGGGCTCTGCTAACGGTATGGGCGCCAGCCGCGCCTCTCACCTCCCTGCCTTTGCCAGAAATCTACCCATGGACCCACACAACTCTTTCGTGGGCGGCGGCCTCGTACATCACGCAAACCGCGAGTCTTTGGGCTTTAACAACTTTCCCCGTGGCCCAGGGTCTGTCGCTGGTGATGCGTTAGGCGGAGGCTACGGGCAGGGCCCTATGGGCGCGCCCCCGGCGCTCATGTACCAGGACGCCGGCATGGCGGCACCGTCTCTCGTAGATCAGATCCAGATGCGCGACATGACCAAGAAGAAGTACATGGGTGGTGCATCCAACAAGAAGGCCCCTGAAGGTCCGTTCACCGGGATGCTCGGAAGCCAAATGAATGCCCAGGGCCAGAATCCGAACCCGATGCGCGTCTCGCAAATGACACCAATGATGAACGGCATGAATGGCATGAACCCCATGAATGGCATGAACTCCATGAACGGCATGAACCCCATGATGATGGGCGGGGGTCTGCCCTCGCCAATGATGGGCATGGGACAGATGGGTTACATGCAGCAGCAGCCGGACTACATGCAAATGCAGCAGCAGTATCAGCAGATGCAACAGATGATGGCTATGCAGATGCAGATGCAGCAAATGCAGCAAATGCAACAGCAGCAGCAGCAGCAAGACCCACGCATGTCGATGGCCATGCCAAACAGCATGTTTCACAACGCGATGATGGGCCAGGGGCAGAACATGATGGGCAACAATTCGTTTTTGAACGTGCCAGGCATGCAGAACGGTATGCAACCTCCTCAGAACCGGCCGATGTCTGTTATGTCATCGACACAGCGCCCCTTCTCCAACTTTGGGGGCGGTGGCATGGGCATGGGACCAGGTCCCGGATACACGCCGTCGATAGCACCCTCTGAGCGTTCAAACATTGGTCTTTCTGCGCGCTACAGACCAGTCACTAACCACTCGGACGCAGTCTCCAACGGCACTTCCATGACGCTGCAGGCCACCAGCGGCATCGCAAACAAGCCCGGCGCTATCAAGGGCATCCTCAAGAAGAGCCCGCAGATTAATGTCGAAGAAAAGGACGACGAGGAGGACTGGGGTTCCATGGCTGCCCGCAAGAGCAAGTTCGGCAAGGGCAAGGAGAACGAATCTTCCGGCCTGGAAGACCTGACGCGCGGCCTCAACCTCTGAGGAGGAACAAGCAGCAGCAGTACAGCAACTCAAAAGCATCAATTCTAATGGCCTGAAGACTGAAGCACGGGAGACGACACGAGGACGAGGACGAGGACGAGGATGAGAATGAGGACGAGATGGGTTTCCCGATTTGCTTCAACAAGTTTCTGAACCAAATCTGTGCGATATGGAGCGAGTTTACTTTTTCCCGTTTGGATCGGTTTTCTATTTGCATTTGCATGGCGCTCTTCTTCTTCTCCTTTCAGCTCCTTTTTCTCATCCACACATTTGGCTTGCACGGAAAATTTACACATCGACGCGACTACCCCTTTGCTCATTGATTGAAACACATGGCATTGAGAGGGGCAGGCAGGACGACGGGGAGAAAGAGAGACATCATCAGAGTCTCGACATGCATACCCATGGGCTCCTGGGGGGCTGTATCCTTTATCGTCTAAGTCGGGGGGCTGGTGACTCGGATACAATTCGCTGTAATTATAATACCATATGCTTCGGTTCCTCTCTACTCAAGTCTGTCTGGCGTGTAATGTGGAGAATGGCGCAGGATCTGGGTAGATGAGGATGCGATGCAAATTAGGACAACAATACTTCGGTCCTTTAATCCCACACAGGGCTCAAAGTCTAACATCCTCCTCTGTAAATTGCCACTCAACCCTCGTGCCATGTGACAACATCCCCATCGTCTTCGAACCACGCATCAGCACACCCAGCCACATCAACCATGTCCACTAAGCCATCGTTCTCCACCGCGAGCGCCCCCGGTATCCTCTTCATCACACCTGATGACTGTCCATCAAACGCCCCTATGTCCATCGCGTCCCTGTCAAACGGACCAGCACTGCTACCACCCGCAGGAGAGGTAACACCCTGCATGATGACATCCCTAGATTCATCCATGTTGCACATCTTATGCACCACACCGCTTCGATCAACATGTTGCTTTGACAGGATAACAGAATCAACGTAATTGCGTAGCTGCCAGGTCTTGCATTGCGCGCTGAATGTGAAAGCCCAGATGAGTAGATCAGGGCGGGTTTGGATAGCCAAATCGCAAACATCGGGCATCGTACCAATCCGGATGCCGGATAGCGATATGGGCCATATAGAACTATCGTTCTCGGCATTAGATCTGTCCACCAAGTCGATATCGACAGGCTCGTTCCACCAGTTCAGCCAGTGGTCGTGATGTCGGCCTGACGAAGAGAATGGGGGCGTGTTATAGAGATCCAGGCTTTCCGATATTTGTTCAAGTCTAGAGAGCGCTAGCACGTCAGGCGGTACGCTGTATAGCATGATGTCGGTCTCGAAAACCGCTACAATTCGAGCGCCAGAGGACATGTCGGTAGCAGCAGTGTAGACTCGTGGAATACCATGTCCCTCAGGCGAGCTCAGGACCAGTTTACGAAGTAGCCTGGCAGGGCCTCCCAATGGTGCATCGCACCCAAGTGTCAGCCGTCCGGTTGTTGGATCGATGAAAAGCACATGATGACCATCGCTTAGCGGAACGGCGTGATAATGATCACAAGTTTGAAACTGTCGGGAACGTGGCTCGAAACCAAAGGAGCCCCAAAAAGAACTGATACTTGCGCTACCGAACAATTTTCGGCTGATGGTCGGTCGATTGTTCGGATGCGCAGCACTCGAAATAAGGCGAAGTTTCTTTGCTGACTCAAACCCGGGTCGAGGCGATAGGAAGTAGAGATGATCACTGGGCGATGTGAGGGGGAACCATCGACTCAAGCTTTGTCCAGTAAGTGCATCGATCCAATGCAGCTCAATACCCGCCGAACAACCAAAGGCAACGCACCGGCGCTGTGGGCAGATCGAGACATTTCGTGGTGGATCATCCTCGGAGCAAAGATGCCTATAGAAGGTAGAGGTACCACTCTCGATTGGGATGTTCTGCACTGAAATCTCTGTCTTTGGGGTTGTTTTGAGATACCTCAGTGGCGCCCGAAGGGTCAAGTTCCATGCATGGTTGATTGAATTTCGAGTATGGGTGGTGGTGTCGTCCATGTCTCCAAGCTCGAAGGCATGATCGTGCGACTGTAGCTCGATCGTGTCAAAAGATGCCGGATTCATATCTCGAACGTAGGGAAAGGTTCTAAGCATTCGGGGCGGGTTTTTCTCTGCAGAACCTAGAGCATCTTGCAGATCATTCGTCCGTCTGCTGGATGTATTTGGCCGAGCCGTTAGCTGTCCATCACCTTTGACGAACGTGTCTCCAGCAGTGAGCCCTGATGATGGACGGTGTTGTTGGAGCTCACACAACATGCCCATCCTGCCTTCCAGAAGAGCGGCAACGGCATCTCGACCGACCGACGCGTTCATACTCATGGCAAGGACCCTTCTTGGACACACTACACAAGAAACCGGTTCCAAGCGACTGTTCAACAGGCTGTAGATATAGATCAGAGTGTCGTTCGCGACCAGGAGGTACTGCCCACAGATGCTTGACGTGAAGATAAGGGCACCGCTGCTGCGACCTTTGCGTGGAGAGTAACCGTCTGCTAGATCCGTAAAATTGATGCTGGCGCTCTCCACGATTGCTGATCCATCGTCCAGTCCATTGCCAGTCCAACAGGCGGTTAAAGCGCACTGAAGTGAGAGATATCGGCTAAGTCTCCATTCCTCGCTGCTGGCGGCAGTCGTAGGTTGCTGTGATAGCCCGTCGTCTTTCGCTGAACTCCCACTGTGCCAACCTCCTCGCTGCAGCATTGCGCTGAGCAAGCTTACGTTCAGGCTTGCCGCCATCCAATTTCGGCATGTTCGCCGACAAGCATTAAAGTCTTTGGCATCGAGATGATCGTAGATGCTCAACAGTATCTCGGTAGGTAGTCTATGAGAAACTGGACGGATAGTAGGCGGTGCGACATGACTGACAGTATTTTTCCAAGATCGACAAACTAGTCTGAGGCTTCTCCATATCGCAGTATCAGAGTAGTGTAGAACGAGTGCCGTGGTGCGAGCACATTGAAAGACGCCATTCGCTACAGATGATCTCTTCGGCCGAGCTGCTTGGATCAAGGGAGCGTCGCCTTCAAAACGGTCCGGATGCATCAGACTGGCACCTCCTTCTGGGCTTTCAAGTGAAGGGTGCCCAAGCTCCTCGATTGGCGTGGTGATCTTAAAAAGTATGTTAGACAAGCTTCGCACTATGCCTTCACCGACAATAGGATCAAGCAAGTCTTCTTCAATACTGGTGCAATCGACTATAGAGAACGAGTCTGAATGTCTATTACAAGGGAGTGGTGTCTCAAAGGATGATCTTCTTAGAATGGGATTTTTTGAAGTGGAGTTGCTGCGCGACCCCGCGGACTGGAGATAGGGTCCGCTGAATAAAAACAAACCAGGAGAGATAACATCGAGACTTGGGACCGAGCCTTGAGCTGAACCAGAGCTCGATGCCCTCGATCGATCCTGCGGGCTTGTACTGCGCGCGTCACGCTGTGTCGGACTGCCGAAAAACGAATCGATGACTCTGTGAAATGTGTCCCTTGGTTTCAGCTGTCGCCTGTACAAAATTGCGCTTCGGTAATGATCTGTCTTGGAAAGTCGGGGACCGCGCTCTCTATTGTAATGCGTCGAGCGAAGTGATGAGCGTGGGAAGACATTACGAAGCCTTTCTGAGCGTTTTGTTCCCACATCGTTCTGCTCGTCGTTTGTAGGGGGCGTTGATTGCCCGTTTGCATGGTCTGGGCTTATTTCGATGCGATGTGAAAGATCCACGACCGGGTCTGACGCCGTAGACATATGCCGAATGGGTGAATGCGCGGGGCTAAGCGAAAGCCTACGGATGCTCGGAGATTCACAGATCGACGTGATGAGGAGCGTTCCAGTATCGAGTGCAGGAAGAGTAGGTTCGGATCGGGTGTCGGCCACCCCTCTTGAGAGGCAGATCTGTGACGACGTTGTCACGGCACCCCCAGTCGGAGGCTGTTGAGATCGGCGCTGCGCGCAAGAGGATCGGACCGGAGAGATAGGTAATCAAGGGAAGAAGTAGTTGCGGTGTAGGTGATACTGATTAAGAATTAGTCAAGAAAGACAGGTATGTCAAAAGCAATGCATGGGTGGAGCGAATGCAAGATGCAATGCAAAGGTTGGGGTGCAGTTAGTCGGCGAGCGAATGTCAAAAGCGACAAGTTCAGAGATTACATCTTGGGTATCGATACAGACGGGCTTATGCTGGAAGGTACTACAGGCAACATGTACAGGAAGGTGCTATGCTATCCAAACGAGAAGAAATGTGCTCAGAAGGGAAAGTGCAGCCTCCCAACACCGCTTCAAGTGCCTCCGTTACTGCCGTGTGGAGTCGATCCGTTGGATCCATTGGAGGATCTTGCATTCTTGTTGGAAAGCCAGACTTCATCGAGACTACGGATACGTTAATGTCTGTACGCGACGCTGATGGAAGAACTTACGGCATCACCAAGCTTGGAATTTCAAACTTCGAACCACGCTCCCTAGCCTCGTCCAGGGTAAGGCGTCCTGCAACTCTTCTCTGTCCAGCCCGTTCAGCATGGACAGCGTCTTCCTGGACGTCGCGTCCCAAATCCGATCGCTCAGGATCTCGTAGACTTCGAAGGGCGAGAAACTTCATCAACGGACGGTATGTTCGCGCGTAAACGAACAGAAACCAGACGGTACAGACGGCAAGTGGTGCCACCAAAACAGCCCTTTTGAAAGCTTTCTTCAAAGCCAACTGGCCAGCGACAGTGGCCTGAAACAGAACTACACCAACAATGACGCGATCACACATCATTGTCCATCCCCTACCAGTTGAGTGCTGGCGATGCTCCATTGCGTAAAGTAACTGGTACTTATGGACGAAATGCCCAATGAGAAAGTAGGCCAGGCCTACGAGAAGGACCTGCCACGAGTCCCTCAAGACACTGTAAACTACGCAAATAATGAAGATAAGTATCGTCTGAGGCAGGAAGAAACCGTAGCTGAAGACAGGAGGTTGAACGAGCTCCGCATAATCTAGTATCCAGTAAGCGTACTGCTTTTCTTGCCGAACCATTGTTTGCTTACCTCGAGGCGTCTTGGCTCCAATCAGATAGATAGGATACAAGGATAGGGCGCCAAATTCCAGCAGGCGGAATGGGAATAGACCAAAAGCCTGCAAGATGATGAAATTGGTATAGAAGCCAAGCAGGCCTGCAAGTGAATTGGCCAAGGCGAAGGCAATCTCAGTGGCGCTTGTCAATGTATCCCCAAATCTGGCTAATAGGTCAATGAGGTTGGCTGCAGTCCCGAAGATTGTGAAAAAAATGAAGAAGTTAAAGAACGTGAAAAAAAAGTTCTTCGATATGACGGAGAGCTCCACGTCGCCCTGCGAGATCATGCCTTGCTTGTTTGATAGCCCTAATTGATGTTAGCATCAAATTGACCACCACGAAATGCAACTTACAATCATAAAGGAACGGCACGAGGACGTTGAGCAGTGTCGCTGCTAGAGTTGGTAGTTGTGTATTGACTAGAGATTCTACAAGCTTGTGACGACTGAGCATGTCTGCAAGGCGAGGAAAGACTTCGCCAATGGAGCAAGTGTTCAAGGCACCAGCAATCGGAATAAGAAGAACTGTCCAGACGACGCTCAGAACTCCGATGAAGATGGTGATGGCCCAAGATCGGAAGACGCGTCGGCTGCGTGACAAGTAGGTGTTGGGCCAAACGACGTCTGATGGAGCTGGGCTATTGTTTGCGAGAAGTTGAAGTGGAGATGGGTCCAGGACAGCTTGGATAGCCATTTGCGCGCTTGCCACACTATCCATGGTCACGAAGGCCAAGGGTGTTGGCTCAAAGTCTCTCTTTCGCAAAGCCCTAATCTCATCATCCAATCTGCGGAGTTTCTCCTCGTAATAGTCGATGGCATCAACGGTCCTATAGCGCAGTCTGAAAGGACCATGCCAAATCTTTGCTTTCGGACGCTGGCGTGCATATGGAGTCGCATGGACTTCTGCATCGCTCAGAAGTCGAGTATTCTCACTATCGTCGCCGCTGGTCTCGAGAGGACGAGGCTGGATTAAAGGAAGAGTCTCTAGATTGCGCTCGATTTTTGCGCTCCCGAGATGGACTGTCCACGCTTCTTCAAGCTTCCGCAGTATTGTTTGTCGGGACGTGATCTTGTCATCCAGTTCTTTCCAATTTCTGCAAAGAGTCACACTTTCGACTTTGCCAATCTTCAGATCTTCGATGAACTCCTTGATCCTGTCTTCGGACCGTAGATCCATTGGGATCCCCGAAAGTCTGAATGTGCGGTCGGTGATGGTGGTCTGGCTGCCTAGGTATTCCTGCCTGATATCGATGATTCTCCTGGTTTCAGAGACGATCATGTACAGTATGAGTGCCGTGAAGAGGTAAACGAAGACGAGATACATCCAAAGGTAGTCTGTGTAGTATTCGTAATCGTGCCCAGCAAAGTCCGACCAGAGCGTTGCAGTGCGCATCTCCAGATGGTCATCCTTATCGTGAGGCTTCTTGCCTGCGTTCTCCTGATGTGTATCGTGTACCGGTTTGATGACGGCGAGAGCGAAGAAAAGCGTAATGAGGAGGAACTTGATGGCCATCTTGAAGAACGCAAGGTACTACAACAAGGTTAGCTGCGGGCGATGTTTCCCCTGAAACGTATTCATACCACATAAGCATCCAAGCCAGCTGAAGCCAGCACCTGCTCGTCCGTGATCTTCCATAGAGGAACAATCCAGCCAAAGAACGAGGCGGGAAGCTCGGGAAGCGCAGTTGCGAGATTATTCTGTTTCTTTCGCGCAGCATACAGGCCCTGCCATCGCGGCCGTAGGAACTATGAGAGCTTGTAAGCACGTGTTTGCTCTGCTGTTGCGCGCCAGAGCCATACACAGAAAAGTAGGAATGCTCCAACACCGAGCGTTAAGGAGATGTAGAGTTGCAGGCGTACATCGCGCGGGTGCTTGTTGCCGAAGGCATCCGCATCATCTTTAGCGTCACAGGTTCTGTTGCTGTGATCTGTCATTGCCGGGCGGTATATTTGCTAGCCATAGCAAAACTCAAAGAACAATCAAAGGTAGTGGTAATTATAGAGGCGCGTGCACAAGGCGTGGTCTGGCGGGCGGCGGGCGGCGGGCGGTGGGCGGCGGTGAGCTCATTATGCATGCTTGACATAATCGGCTAGCCTGGACGCTTTGACAGCAGCAGCCTTGCCGTTTTGCTGCAGCCTCAGCCTATCATGCCCAGACTGCACAACAGAACTGGCGCGCCGTGTTTTGCCACGAGACTGTGTCTTCAAGGATGGGAGCGCTGCGAACATGGGATCTGTGGATTGATCGACGTTTGCGAGACGGATCATGGTCAGTGGTAGTGGCCTGCGCTCACCGTCTGCCACTTCTTGTATGCTTGGTGAAGTATTAGCGTCAACGCGTTGTATATCTGTCCCAGCACTAGCAGCGCGGCACCGAGGTTGAACAGACACACAGCCTAGGCCTTCCATCTGGAATACCTACCCTAGATAATATCGTCGAAGGCTCTCAGCCAAACCCTATCAGGAAAGGGTCGCACACCGACACAAGTCTGAGCGACAAAATCGCGGCCAAACAGACCGCTGCATTGCACGATGCTGAGCAGCTTGAAACATGTGAGCAAGGGCGGATGCAGTCTGTCGTAAGGATTGTGCGGCCCACCTTTGATCAATGTTGCGCTGCGATGACACTATACCCTGTGCAAAGGTCAGAGGACTGATGCAAGCAGGTCAAACTTTGATATTCGTCCGCTGGGCAAGTAGCAGTCAGCTGATTCTGTGTGCTACATCGCGCGTTGGCGCTGTTGACCGCTCTCAACGCTCCGCGATACGGCACCAGGCAGGCGTCACGGGCAAATCACAGTCGAGGAGGACAGCCTTGCGCGCACCAGCCGGACCCATCCGATCCTTCGAGTCGAACAATGTCTGTCGGATCGTCAGAGCCGGATCGACAAGAGCTGGGCAGCGCCCTTCAAGTTGGTGCGAACATATGATCTGTGTCAGAATGACCTACCCACTTCACATAGTTAGCATCGCACGACAAGCCTCGCTTGGCGAAGCTTGTTTCGCGTGTTTGACGACGGTCAGGGTTCTCGAACACAATGGGTGTTTGGTTGACCCCCAGGCTCAGGACGCGCAACCTTGGTTTGGACAATCGGTCCATTTCCCCATCTGACGCGGGCAACAGGCATTAGTGCGACTTGAATTGTGCTGCGCAGGAAGACGCTGTGCCAGCGTGGCAAAAGACAGCGTGCACTCGTTTGAGCGCTCAGACACGGCGGGCCGAGAAACCAAACGCTTGTATCGGGCGCCCGTAGATCTCGTCGACGCAAAAGTTGCCGAAGGAGCTAAGCGCTCTTTCGCAGCGCTGTCACTGGTGATTAGTGGTCATCGGTGGCTTTGTCACAGCACTCAACGGCCCAATTCCTGGACGCCTTCCCCCATTCGCAAGGCATGAGTTGGGGCACGGTGCATGTCTAGGGCAGCATTGAGAAGATCAATATCGAACGCCCTGCCCGGGCATTCCTCCTTCTCACGTCTCTCTCAGCATCAGACAGAGCCTTTCCTTCCCTTTCCCCTCGCCTCCCTTGTCCAATCTTGCCCTCTAGACATAGCTACGCCTGCAATCCGCTTTCGTGCCCGCCTTCCACCTGCACGAAGCCAGGCCCTTTGTTGTGTTCGGCAGCTTGCGTCGTCCTTGGCGCAGCTCTTGGAACAGTCTTGTTTGTAGCCGACGACCTCATCCAGTGGTACGTAAACAGCAACGTGAACAGCAACGTGAACAGCAAGCCACAGTGTGTGCGCCGGCTGCTGTCATGGTCGCGTTGTGGGTGCCGGACTGCCAGGCCTTGCTTCTGCTGCGTACCAGAGATCTGCTTCCAGCTCCTCAGTCGCTTCCACGCTAAGAGCACTGCCCCAATCCTCCCCACCCGCAGACTAGACTCAATCACCACTACTGCCCGTGCAGCTATCCGCAATGCTGACTGCAAGCCAGCGCACTCCAGTTTCTGAGCACCGTCGACGCTGTGTCGCCGCCCACCGCCCCCCATTGACCTGAGACAGTTGTGTGTCGCCCCCGACGCCGACGACTCGCACCTCGCACCTCGCACCTCGCACCCCTGTGTCGCGCATCCGACCGCCGCGCCTTCAGCACCGAACCAGCGCCAGCACGCGCTTCCACAGCCCGTCTGCGTGTGCGCAACCGCGTTGCCCGCTCCCTCCGAGTGCGCGCTCGAGCGTCGTTGCGGCGCCTCCTGGCCTCATCCGTCACGTCCGGCTCCTCCGCAACCCGCGCGAACGCGCCCATTCGTCCGTGCGTCCTCGAGACGCCACGCTCCAGCGACACCACCCCGCTTGCACGAGCCCGACTTGCGCTCTTGCACTTAGAGCCGTGCGCAGTTCAGTCGCATTCTCCTGCGTGTCTGCCCTCGGCGCCTTTAAGGCTGTGTGCGACGTGCGGCATCCCACATCCAACGCGGACAGCCGCAGCATGTGCGCGTTGCAAGTAGCATGACTTCCAGCTCTAAACGCGACTCCGTCTCCTCAAACTCTCCAGCGCCCAGCAGATCGTTTCTGTCGCGACTGAAGTCGCCCTTGTCTTCCAAGTCGCGCAACTTCACCGACTTCTACATCCAATCGGACGACCCCCATCGCCAGTACGCTCCCGGAGACATAATCAGCGGCACTGTCATCATCAAGGTCGTGAAGCCTCTGAGGATCACGCACCTGGTAGTCTCGCTGCACGGCTATGCCCAGGTCTTCAAGAATCCAAATGCGCCTGGAGATGCATACAAGAACTACTCGACAACCATCGGGTCTGGGAAGGGCAGGAAGCATGGCAGCTACTTCGGCAACGGCTTCGTATCACTTTTTGAGGACGAGGTAGTCCTCTGTGGCGAAGGCAAGCTGGCAGAAGGAGTCTATCATTTCAACTTTGATCTGGAGTTCCCTTCCAAAGGCTTGCCAAGCAGCATTGACGTAAGATTAATGCACTGATCTGCTCAATAGGCATCCCGTCGCTGATCATCCTTCTAGTTCGAACGTGGTACAGTGTGTTACATGTTGACCTCCACTTTGACGCGGCCAACGACAATGTCCCCCACAACCACTTGTGACGTGAAGGTCACCCTCCGAGATGTTATCGACGTGGCACCAGTCGCAGAGCCCAAACCTCGAGTAATATCTTTGGAACCCATCTCACGACGAACGCGGACGAAACCTCCGCGGACACGACCAGAGACTGCCAAGACAGACAGTGTTCCTCCTACGCCCAATGGCACGGAAAATCAACGACTAGGCCCAAATCCAGAGTCACCAAATAGAACATCCGAGGAGGTCGCCCATCCACGCAGCCCGTCTCCTAGTGAAACAAGCTTCGCAAGCCAACTAAGCAGCAGTGGAGCCTCAGGTACAGAGTACGGCATACGGTCTGTAAACACAGTAACTGATGCGGGTGGCTTCATCGCTGCCAACGGTAGTCGAGCAACGGTCAAAGGGAAGACCATCACCGCTTCGATTGATGTTCTGAAAGGTGGATTCCTCAGTGGCGATCAGATACCCATTCGAGTCACCGTCAACCACAACAAACACGTTAGAAGTCTGAAAGGCGTCATCGTCACGCTCTATCGTCAGGCAAGGGTAGACATGCATCCTGCACTGCCCGTTGCACCCAACAGCAAGGGCGATAAGGCAAAGTCGGAAGACTACTATCCGAAATCTAGGACAGGACTCGGCGGCCTCTCTCTGTCATCTGCAGGATCAAGTCATACGTTTCGCAAGGACTTGGGACAGTCGTTCGCGCCGTTGTTTGTGGATCCTAGGACTTTGACCGCAGATATCAAGTGCTCGGTCCGAGTGCCAGACGATGTGTTCCCTACAATATCGAACGTCCCCGGCGCTATGATCTCCTTCAAATACTATGTTGAAGTTGTTGTGGACATACAAGGAAAGCTCACCGGTTTAGATCGTATGGTTTCTAATGCGGGTGTGGTTACCGTTCCAACGTCTACGGCAAGCACCCCGGGCGGCCTTGGGCGTGATGAAGCGTCGAGCAACACTTTTTCAACGTGGGGTAGTAACTTTGTTGATACAGATGGCATTCGTCGGGAAAAAGGCGTGATTTCGTCCATCTTCGAAGTCATCGTAGGAACAAAAGACAGTGAGAGAAATGGCAAGCGGAAGCAGACGCAGGTATTGCCGGTGAATGGGCACGACGGCGTCCACGAAATACCTTATGGATCATACGAAGATCCAAGTGCTTCTGGCGCCTATGACCAGTACGATTATGGCTATGACGAGCATGGTCAATACTATGGGGATTACGGCTATGACCCAGCATACTACGAAGTCCCTGGGTACAACGATCGCGGCCTAGACGCTGGTCAATCTTACCATGCTCCACCTGCCCCAGCGCAACAGGAGGAGGAGGGTCTCTCGGAAAAGGAGCGGTTACGACGAGCAGAAGCGCTATTGTTGCCTTCACAGCCTCCTGGCGCTGCCGAAGGCCCTCAGACATTCGATGGGCCTATTCAGCACGGCATACCTCCGTCTGCACCAATGCTGCCCGAGGACGATGACCCCGAGCCGGCATACTTGCATGAGACCTCATCCTCATCAGGACCTTCCCATCCTCCACCTCCGTTCCGCGCTGCGACAGACCCCTCTTTGCCAGTCCACACTCCCTCCCAAGCTCCAGCTATGCTCCGTCGCACAACCGGCATCACAGAAGACGTACCCCAAACGCCTGCCACTGGCTCCTCACTGACCATCAATGCCAACACGACACCGTCCGCGCCACCAACAAATCGTCAAGACCACCTCAAGCCTCTTCCACCACTACCGCCCCAGCCCCCGACCGGTGCGGCACCCGACTACTTCCCCTCTTCTTCCCACGTCCCCGCCACAGACGACAAGCAAGAAATGCAGCGACAGCGTCTGGAGATGGAAAGCAGTGCGCCACCGCCTGCACAAGAAGTATACGAAGGAGAGAGTTCGCAGGGTCCATCGGCGCCGCCATTTAGCGGTATGCCGGGCAGGACCCTTGCACCGGGCCACCTTGCGCCCTCGGCACCGGTGTTGGATGAGGATGACGAGGAGCTGGCGGCGGCCATCACGCCAGTGAGGAGTCGAGCTGAGCGACCGGTTAGTGAGGCTTTGCCGCAGTATCAGAGATAAGAATAAGCCACCAGCATGGCGAATTTCGCGGAGCGAAAGCCTATATTCGAAAAGGATGGGGATTTAATTGATCATTTTGTGGATTATAGATTTATGATACCTTGTTGTAGAGACTGAATAGTCACACCATCTTGCATTGTCTGGTTGTGTTGCTGAGTTATATCTTGCCCCTAAATGTATGATGTGCTCGAAGTATACCTTGTGACGAGTCTGCGTGAAACCGCCGAGCCACTGCTCTTACAACAACAAGCCTCTGCTGCCAAAAGCTTGAGCCCTTCCCTGATGCTTCATTTCCATGAGCGGCGCAACTCGCGTGACTTCATCATACCGACAAAAAAAACCCTCAAGTCTTCCAGTCGAGACTAAGGCAGCCTCCCAGACTATCGACTGTACCTCAGGACCAGAATTGTAGTGGTGGCATTCACGAACTCGTCTTGGCTGCCGGATAATCGGGAGCCATAACGGTGCGTACGAGGTCCTGCGAATCTAGACCGCCGCCAAAGGGTGTCGAATCACTTCAGTTCCTTGATTCGAGCGTTCATGACAGATGTTAGCTCTCTCGAGTGGGCGTCATAGAGGGCGCAGAGATGGGCCAATTTGGTAGTCATCTGTGATTCGATGGTAGCCTTTGCAGCCAGTAGATTGGCAAGACGCTTCATTTGGGTCTTGTGGGTGGCATTTCTGGTGATGTTAGTCGGGCGAGCTCTTGAAGATGTGGCTGTATGTTAAGTTCACAGGGTCGCTTGCAAGTGGGGTATTTTATAGTCAGCGCGTGCTAGCCAGTGCGGGATAGAAACAAACGTCAGAGGATAAGCGTGAGGGGTATGGGGGAAGGTGGAGACCATGGTGCTGGCTTGGACAGCGACTCACGACTGGTGTTCATGCGCGTCAAAGAAAGTAGTGATTTTGTCTTGCAGGTCGACCTTGGCGCTGCCATAACTTTCTTTGACTTTCTTCTTGTTAATGGCGAGATGAGTCTTCCTCTATTAAGCCATTAGACAATCTCCTGGATAAGGAAGGTACGTACAAGCAGCCATCAACATACGTCGTTGAGGTTGCCAATGATCATTTTCTGCACTGCGGTACCCTGCGATGGCATAAACTCGTCATCTTCGGATTCCTGGTTGGCATCGTCGTAGCTTGTCTGAGCGTCTGCTAAGACCTCCTTATCAAGGGTCATGGAGGCATTGCGGCCGTGCCGCGAGGTCTTCTGTGCGAATAGGGAACTAGCCGGTATGGCTGTGCGCGGAGGGGCCATGCCGGTGGCAGGATGATGATGGTTGCTGGTTTGGGTAAATGTTATTATTAATCAGACGTGGTTGTTGAAACTTCTGGCTTCAAGTCGTAGACACCAGCGTTGTGAAGGCGAGGGGTCTCGGAGAAGACCGCGGCAAGGGTCAATTGTCGAGGCCCACTCTTGGCGCGCTCCACCAAAATTTTGGCGGACTTCCGAGAGCCATCTTTCAGCAACTCCAAGTCCAAGGAACCAGCCGTCAAGATGGGTCTCGCACAGCAGAAGAAGTATGGCTACGCCCTCGCTCTTAAACTTAAGGCCTGTCATTTTGACATTTACTAACTGACGATCAGCCGCTCCAAGATCTCCAATGATCCCCAGAACACCCACTGGGCGAACAACACGGATCGCTTCGGTCACAAGATCATGGCTGCACAAGGATGGAAAGCTGGCGACACACTCGGAGCCAAAGATGCCGCCCACGAAGCGCATTACACGCAAGCGTCGCAGTCGCACATCCGTGTGTTTCTGAAGGACGACAACTTGGGCTTGGGTGCAAAGCGGGGAAGCGAGCGTGCAGAGAACTTTGGTCTCGCCGGTCTAGAGAGTATTCTGGGACGTCTGAATGGCAGAGAAGAGGAGGTCAAGAAGGAAGAGGCCCGAAGGGAGGAGATCGAGAAGAGAGCGTACGTGTACAGGAAGTTTGGCTCCATGAACTTCATTAGCGGCGGATTTCTTGTTGGTGACAAGCTGGTGCCCAGGGCAGAAGTCAAACTTGAGCCAACGGAGCCAAAGATCAAAGAGGAGCCAGATAGTGATGATGGTGCAGGCAAGAAGCGCAAGCGGGAGGTGGCCGATGCGACTGAAGACAGCACGAGCGACCTGAAGGTGAAGCGCAAGAAGAAGAGCATGGACCTGCGCGACGAGGCCGACAAGCAAGAGGAGAAAGCCAAAAAGGAGAAGAAGGAGAGGAAGAAAGACAAGAAGGACAAGAAGGACAAGTCCAGCAAGAAGATCAAAAAGGAGAAGGGGTCGTCTAATCCTGAACCGATGTCTGACGACGCGCCCACACCTGCATCCGATCCTGAAGCCCTCACAGATAAGGCGAGACGAAAGGCCGAGAAGAAAGCCCGCAAAGAGGAGAAGAAGCTCAAAAAGGCTCTCAAGAGGGCAGCAAAGGAAGCAAAGAAGTCGAAGGAAAGCGCCGATGACACCAGCTCAGAGAGCGAGGACGACGACACAACTCCAAGCTCCTCTGTGCCCGCGACTGGCACATCTACGCCTAGCTTTGTGCCAAGAGGCGTCCAGACAGCCAGACACAGGCACATTATGATGAAGAAGCGCGCAAGCATGGACCCGCAGGCACTGAAAGAGGTATGTGGCTGTATCTGTTGCATTACTACTATGATAAGGCTAACGTAGGCTCAGATTTTCATGATCAAGACTCCAGTAGCATAGTGGACCTAATGTTGTCACCTGCACGTGCATAGCGAGGCGTTCGGAATATTTACTTTTACTTGAGGCTCGGGATATTTTTATGTGTTGCATATCGGTAGATTTAGACGTCACCAGCGATCGCTGAGACAAGAAATCTGTGGATACAATGGAACGTACAGCCTATGTTGGAGCCTTGAGTGCACCCACAGAAAAGAGCCTAGATATACGGACACCGGGCATAGTGGTGCTTGCGCTGCAGGCGAGGCTGTGCCTTCCGGTGAGCCCCGTTGCGCAGCGGCAATGAGTGAATTTGGTACAAGGTCGTGAACTTCGCAACAGCAGCTGTGTTGCACAAAGGCCCGACTTCCTCTGTCGGCTTATTTCTCCAGCATTTGCGGGGCTTGAGTTCGGCGATTGGCTGCCGGCAAGCAGCGTTGTTTATAGTATAGCTGAAAAAAGGGTCTACAGCTGCGCAGGTCTAGATTTGAGTCTGTGGTGGCGTCTCTACTATTGTTGCAAGTACACAAAGGGCGGGCCTTGCACTGCTCGGAGGCGCAACTCGTGGGCGCGGCAACCAGCTGCATGGTGACGACGCCATGTAGTGAGGCCTTGGTAAATGGGACGCAGCCATAGGACGAGCGGGAGAGCAGACAGGGTTTTGTGGAGTACATGCTCCCCGGCCGCTCCGACCGTTCCTGCATGGCGGCTTAGGGCGTTGTAGCGTCAGTTTTAATCAAGGCAAGGCTAGCGTGCCGGCGAGATGACCTGTAGTGTAATCACTGTCGCGGTCACCAGCACTCAACACCTCCTGAAGATAGCCCTTCGGTGCGTTTGGCCTCACACAAATACATTCCTTCTACTCTGCTCCTTTACCGGCCAAGGGTATGGCAGTCAACGGCAGCGTCCGCAAGGCCAACTTCGCTTCATCCCGTCAGTCTTGCCCTCGAAGCACCAACAATCTTGAAGTCATGGCTGATTTGGACCGCAGTCACACACCAACAGCGCTCGACGTCACAACCCGCGGACACTCCTGAACCCTCTCCCGTCGACTCTACGCGCGCACAATTCACCTCCAAGATGCCTGCCATCGTACCCTCCGTCACACATGTCGCGCCGGCTCTGCAGCGGAAGCAGTCATCGCCGATGATGCCTCCCTTCATGGTGTCTGCGCCTGGAAAGGTCATTGTGTATGGAGAGCACGCCGTTGTGCACGGCAAGGTACACCAGCCACCGTACTGACATCCGGTCGCCGATTTAACCATGTCTAGTCTGCAATTGCTGCCGCCATTTCGCTTCGCTCGTACCTGCACGTCTCGTTCCTGTCCAAGTCGCACCGAACCGTCCAGCTGCGCTTTCCCGATATACAAATGGAACACACCTGGAACATCGACGATCTACCCTGGGAGGCTTTCTCCAAAGCAGGCAAGAAGAAGTACTACTACGACCTGGTCGCCGCCCTCGACCCCGACCTCCTGGCCGCCATACAACCGTTCATCGAGCAAGTATCGCCGAAAGCCCCCGAATCAATACGCAAGATACAGCACGCCTCTGCCTGCTCCTTCCTCTATCTCTTCCTGTCGTTAGCCTCGAGGAAGACACCACCGTGCGTCTACACGTTGCGCTCAACAATACCAATAGGGGCTGGCTTGGGCAGCAGCGCCAGCATATCCGTCTGTCTGAGCGCCGCGTTGCTCATGCAGATTCGTGCGCTGAGCGGGCCTCACCAAGATCAGCCGCCACAAGAGTGCGAGCTGAACATCGAGCGCATCAATCGTTGGGCCTTCGTGGGGGAGATGTGCATTCACGGCAACCCGTCAGGCATCGATAACACGGTCTCGTCTGGTGGGAAGGCGCTGTTGTACCAGAGAATGGGTGAGGGCAAGCCGCCTCGCGTAGAGCCGCTGCACAACTTTCCAGAACTCCCGCTGCTCCTCGTGAATACACGGCAGTCCAGAAGTACGGCGACTGAAGTCGCAAAAGTCGGCAACCTCAGGACACTCCACCCTGCACTCGCGGAGAACATCCTTGAATCGATCGGAATGGTCACGGAATCCGCTTACCAGCTTCTCAATTCACCAGATTTCGACCCCTCATCGCATGCTTCACTAAAGCATCTCGGCGAACTTGTGACTATAAACCACGGCTTGCTTGTTTCACTTGGAGTTTCACACCCCAAGCTCGAGCGAGTCCGAGAACTGATCGATCACACCGGCATTGGCTGGACAAAACTCACCGGCGCCGGCGGTGGAGGCTGTGCCATTTCTATCATCAAACCCAAGCCGCCAGCGCTTACAAACGATCACAGCAACGGCCACGAACTGTCCTCCGACGAGTCAGATATTTCCTCTGAAGCCGATTGCAACGCGTCGATAATCTCGAATAGTACCAAGCTCAAGCACAAGATCCTGGACTCGCTTGAGGCCAAGCTCGAAAACGAAGGTTTCGAAAAGTTCGAAACTACGCTCGCCGGAGACGGTGTCGGTATTCTATGGCCAGCCGTCCTCCACAACGGCAATGAAGAAGAGGGCGGTGAGGAGATTGACCAGGAGAAGTTCCTGATGGCCGAAGGGACCGTTGGGATAGAGAGACTAGTCGGCGTAGCAGGTCCTCGAAGAGGGCTCGCAAAAGAGGTCCGCGAAGGCTGGAAGTTCTGGAGGCCGTGGGTTTCTCATGAGGATTGAGCTCGTAAACACGCTTTGTGCAAGACCAGCACACGCCACTCCCCTACCTAATATTCGATTCGACCCCACCACTTGGTACGTACGTTGTACTCTATACGATACAGGCAGGGACTGTGGAAGAGGAGGACGCAAGAGTGTGGACGCAAGTCACCCGCTCACCTGCAAGCTGTTGGTTTTCTTTCGCAGTTTTGCATAGTTGTGTCGCATATACTTTAGTCAATACCTAATATCGACCTTTCAGAACGATTCCTTTGTGCAAAAGAAACTAAAGGTAGCAAATCGTACATGCTTATTCCATTTGAGAATCGAAAATCGGAGACATGTTAGTAGACACTGACAAGTGCACTGCAAGTCGCACATATTAGGGCTCATTAGTCTTGATTGGGCCGCAGGTGCAGGCAATTTTTGACGATCCGGTCTTTCGCGAAAGCCCGACGATTGTTCGCGGGCAACTTCTTTCGTAATTTCGATACTCAACCCACTTCTACCAACTTCCCTTCACCGGCGCATATATCTAGGCTCGACTTTGAGCATCTCATCGCACGCTTACGACCGTTTTCGCCTCTGCATACCCCGCGATCATCATGGCTCCTGGAAAGTGGGGTACGTCATGCTCTCATTCTGTGCGCCCTCGACTCATGACTGCGCTTTGCTCGATGAACCATCCCGCTGACACAACGCCTTCCCAGACGATGAGGAGTCCGGCTCCGACTCTGGCTCCCCCGCCCCCGTCATCGCCCGCCGCGGCAAGTTCGACGATGAGGAGGAAGACGATGTGCGTCAGCCCACTGTGCCCCGCGATGCACAACTTTCTGCCCCGCGGTGCATGCACGAGCGTATACTGACAACCACATCAGGTTCTAGACTCATGGGATGCCGCCGAAGACTCCGAAGTCGAGCGCGAGAAGGCCAAGAAGGCTGCTGAGGCCAAGGCCAAAGCTGAGGCCGAAGCAAAGGCAAACCACAAGAGCAAGGCACAGCGCATTGAGGAGCACAGGCAAGCGGCTTTGCGCCGGCGACAGATGGATGAAGACTACGAGTCGGAAGAGGAGACTGAGGAGGAGCGCCGCCTGAGGTTGCGACAGGCCGAGCAGGACGGCTCGCGCGCCCAAGCGGAGGAGCTTTTTGGCGACCTCGCCAGCGGCAAGTCGAAGACCGCAAAGGCTGTTACCGTGTCTGACGAGAATGACCCCACCAAGTCTGTCGATCTCAGCGCACTCTCCATCTTCAATCCCAACACCAAGGACCAGTTCACGAAGCTGCGCGAGACCCTTACACCCCTCCTGGTCAACAACTCCAAGAAGGGACAGTACTCGCTGTTCTTGCAGGAGTTTTGCAAGAACATTGCGAAGGATCTGCCTAGTGATCAGATCAAGAAAATTGCTTCCGGCTTGACTACTCTGAGCAACGAGAAGATGAAGGACGAGAAGGCTGCTGAGAAGGGCGGAAAGAAGACCAAGGCGGCGAAGACCAAGACAAGCTTGAACGCGTCGAGAGATGTGGGCCGTTCCGCGGATACCTCCACGTACGACAACGAAGACTTTGGCGAGTGAGTAAAGGCGCGTGCGAAGTACAAACCACGATACTAATGATCTGTAGTGACGACTTTATGTAAAGAGACTGCCGTCTCTCGAGCCGAGTTACAAGCCTCCGCTACTCCTCTTCCCGCACCAAATAACAGCCGGGCAGTCACCGAGCCCGGACCATCGCGTCTCGCCTGACTGTCGCTGCTGGTAGCTGGCTTACCATTTTCCATTTCTGCTTCTTTAAGTCCGTAGGGCGGAAACGGCATAGTTTGCATGCATAGCGTAGGATGACCGTGAGGGTGGTTGAGGGATCTTGATAGACGCTGCTGACGAATACAACTCTCTCGCAATTTACAACTCGCTCTTGGTTTCCAGCCTCATCTGTCGTCATGTCTTGAGTTTGAGGAATCTACGACAAAACGGGGTCGACTTTCCCAGCGATACTTTTGGATACCACAGCAGATTCAATCTTCCATGTGACGATGTCGACAAGTGGTGTAGCGAGGCAGCCGTCAGGTACACCCTGTAGGATCACAGAATTTCAACAATAGGACGCTATTCTTATCATTCAGCTACGGCTGCCCTTGCACACATTGCTGTCGCCACAGGGCTGCTGTATCCTCGTCATCTTTGCACAAGGCAGGATCTGGCGATGGTTACCTTCTATAGCTAACGTAGAAGCTTACAAGATCTCGTTGGGCCCACAAAAGGGCGGATGGCTTGCATCTTGAACAGAACCTGAGTCAGAAATGCAGCGAATCAAGGCGATGCCATAGTCGGCCCTATTGCTCTGCTTTAAGCTGATGCAACGCTGTGAGCAGCACTCCTTGGCTTGTGCAAAGCAGTTGCAGAGACGCCTGATGGAAATCATCATGGAAGATGATGAAATTCATCGTGAAGGGGAGCAAGATGATCGACAGGATGATGTTTGGTGGTTACCCCACACTTAGCGACGTGCTAAGGATGCCGAAGCAGGCGTCTTTATCATCCCCACTTCATGCGATCCATCAAGCCTTCAGATAATGCTGGAGCTTACATCCTCTCGCACAGACCAGACGACGTTCAGGACGCCTCGCACTAAAAGACACACTGATTGACGTGCCGTGTCGCTGCATGGCGTACTACACATGCAAGAAGAGTTCTGTCGTGTAGTATTCGGAAAGCTCGTTCCTAAACCCCCGCTCCGCCAGTGCACTCAGCTTGAGGCTCCAGCTCATTGCATGGCATTCGCGACAACTTTATAAGATCTCGTACCAAACACCTGAAGCTACACCGCCACTTGATCTGCACTTGCTTACTACAGATCGTCCTCCTGTTCGCCAATTCGCGCAAAATGCCTCGCCCAAAGAAGTCCGGTGTCGAACCGAAGCGAAGATCAAGAACAGGGTGCTGGTATGCTGCACGCCCGTTACACTCGATCACACTAACCTGATATGTAGGCCTTGTAAAGCGCGCAAAGTCAAATGGTGATTATAAGCATGCCCAATGTATGATGCGACTAGTAATGACCGTTGTGTAGCGGAGAGGAGAAGCCAAACTGTTTAAACTGCGAACGTCTAGATGAGCCATGCGATTACAGTATCAGACTGAACTGGGGCGGGCGCTCAAAGCGTGATCCAGCAGCTTCAGTCTCGACAGCATCGAGCACGGGACCTGGTAGCCCTTTCATGTCGACTTTCTCGTTTGGGGATGATGCCTGGTGCCCACCAACCGCCGAAGCATCGGTACTGCCAAATGCCGCCAATCGACATGCTCGTTCAACATCAAGGACGTCTCCACCTCGCTCGGGGCCTACTACTGTCGATCCTGAATTGGTCAGGCTCGGTCAACCTGAGCTACACCATTTCGGAAACAGTCCCAGACACCAGCATGAGTACTTTCCTCAGAACACAGATGGACATCCCATGTCTGCACCTTCCCAGCAATCACATTTCCAGACACAATTTGACTTTCCTTCACCAACAGCTCCTGTTTTCGAGACTTTTGCTTACAGCAACGTGGGATTCGCTTCTGTTAATGCAGATGCACCTCTTTCTCCTCCATCAATGCTTCCTCCAAGGGGGTCGGCAGATTCAACGTACAAGCGTCATAAAACGAGCCATTCAGTAGGATCCCCTGCGACGACGCTCTCAGATGCAAATTCTCCATATACAGGTCCGCCTACACCCTACAATCCCTTTTTTACGATGCCGTTGACCCCGAACTCGTCAGTAGGTTCTGAAGAGCCGAATACGCACTCCTCAATGAATCGCCAAAGCCCGACATATCCGCCTTCTGACCTACGTCGTTTATCAGTACAGTCCCTAGTCAACAGCACAAGTGACAGCAACTGGCAAGAGTATAATCCTGAAAGAGAGGCAAGACGAAAATATCCGGTCGTGGACTCTGTGTCCACAACATATGGGTACGATATGGGTCTTCCAGACTTTGACACGCCCAGAAACAAAGATCACTATGCCATAGCGATCTTCAGCCCGCCGATCGGTACGATGGAGCTCAATGAGGATTTTGCCATCATCGAAGCCGAACCTCGCACCCGCGATATGGCTTTTGGCAAAGGTGGCTACTATGTAAAACCGGTTCAAATACGGATACCCAAATCGTTGGAGCCACTGCCCCCGATGCTCATGGAGAACAAGATGAATCTTCTGTACTTTCACCACTTCATCAACCACACAGCACGCATCCTTGTCCCCCATGACTGCGAAAGGAATCCTTTTCGTCAGATCCTACCCGAGAGTCAGTATACCTGCACGCTTTTTCAGACGCTCTGTTGCTAAAATCTAGCAGTGGCTGTACGCGACGAAAACATCATGAACCTCTTGCTTGCATACAGCGCTTCACACCGCGCCCGCATGCTCAACCAACCTGAACCGTCCAATCGCATTGCTGTCTGGGTCCAAGACGTCTTCCCGAAGCTGCGGCAATCTTTGACAGAAGACCCTAACAATGTCTCAAACAGCACCCTAGCCGCTGTAATCATGATGGCAAGCCTCGAGATCATCGCTTCAAACACATTCGAGGTGCCTATCTCATGGCAAAGCCACCTCCAGATGGCGCGTCAGATGGTAATAGCCCGTGGCGGTTCTCAAGGCGTCGACAAGTCGGATCGAGTCGCATACTTCCTCTCACGGTGGTTCGCCTATCTTGACGTGCTCGGCTCCCTCAGCGGCAACAAAACCGACACCCCACTGGGCTCGTTTTACTGGTCGTTCGAGAACGCCTCCGCAGACGAAGAATTCAAAATCGACTGCCTCATGGGCTTCACAAACCGCTGCGTCGGCAGTCTAGCACGTATCTCCGAGCTGGCCAAACTGTGCGAGCCCTCGCGCATCGATGTCGACGGTAATATCAGGGAAGACTGGCAGCCTACGCCGGACATCTACGCCACCGCGCTGCAGATCCGCCACGAGCTCGAAGAAGGCCTCTCGGAGCGCTACGTCCACAAGGGCTGCAACCACCGCCACGACTCGTCGGCCGAGTCCGACGGCGCTTGGGACTATACGGAAATCTATGCCACGAATGAGATGTTTCACTGGGGTGGCCTGGTGCATCTGTACCGCCGCGTGCTAGGCAAGCCTGCCACGGATCCGGAGGTGCAGAACGCGATCCGTGAGATCGTCGAGTCGCTGTATAAAGTCCGCAGAGGCAGTTCCGCGGAGGCGTGTTTGTTGTTCCCCATGTTTGTCGCCGGTTGCGATGCCCAGGATGAGGGACAGAGAGAGAAGATTATGGATCGCTTGCGGGGGGTTGAGGGCTTTGGGATGACGCAGGTGGGTCCTTCTAATCTCTAATGCGTGTTCTTGTAGGCCTGGAAAGCTAACATTGAGGATAGATTGATCGCGCGAGGTCGCTCATGCAGAAAGTCTGGGAGACTGGGAAACCGTGGGAAACGCTCGTGAGCGGCGAATTCTTTGGATAGGTCATTTCTTTCGCCTTTGTATTAAACCCCGTCGACGAGTTCGATAAGAGCTGGAGGCGGCGTTTATTAGTCTTCGAGCCTGGAGTTTTGAGACCATGTACTATGTTTCCCGTCCTGTGTATACTGTTGTAAAGCTTGAATACCCCCAGATAGACTGTAATTCATAACAATTGCATTGATAATCGTTCTATGTCCCATTGTCTACGTTCCCTTTTGGCAAGCCGTATCTTGTTTGCCGTTCTTTTATCTACATCTAATCGTGGGTTCTCGAATTCTCGATCTTAGTAACTAGAATGTCACATGCGCCGGCCTCGGTCAACCTGTCCATGACAATGGCAATCTGCTTCCGCTGCACCATGACGGAGATGGCGACCCAGCCGCTCTCCTCCAGCGAGGTGACGGTTGGTGCGCGGTTGCCGGGCGTGATCTCTTTGGCGATGTCGAGCTTGGAGCGCTCGATATTGTACTGACAGAGGACGTATTTTTGCGCGGCTACAGACATCAGTATTTCTGAGCAAAACAGACCTGGTGAACGAGAAGAACTTACTAATGACACCCTTTATTCTGGCTGTGATCAGATCAACGAGCTTGGGGTCTGAGGGGTGCTTCGACTTGATCAGGATAGCGCTGGACGAAACAACTGTAGAGATGGCCTTCAAGCCTGCGGCGCGCATTGTCTCTCCAGACTCGACGAGATCTACAATGCCGTCTGCGACACCGAGCGCACATGCCGCCTCGACACTACCACCAACATACTTGATGTTCGTCTTCAGCTTCGCATCCTTTGCGTTGCCATTGGTCTCACCGCTCTGCTCAGCCTCGAGCTTCCTGAAGTACTGTTCCGCAAGGTTTGTGAAGGAAGTAACAACGTTCTTGCCGATGAGGTCTTCCGGCTTGGCCAGGTCACCCTTCTGGGGCACCTGGACCTGCAGGCTGCATTTTCCGAAATCGAGGTCAAGGACCTCGACAACGCCTGTTGTGGCTGTGGGAGGGACACCACACTCGTGCTCTTCGACCTGATCGCGGCCGGTGATTCCAAGGTCGACGCGACCCTCACCAACGAAGGTTGGGATATCGGCAGCGGGGAGAAAGACGAGCGCGAGTGGCAGGTTCTTGACGAGCGCGATATCGAGGCGTGAGTGGCGGTGGAATTGGATGTCTGAGCCGTGGAGGAGGTCAAGGCAGACCTGGTGGAGGCGGCCCTCTGTCGTTGTTGTTAGAAAGCGTCACTAGATTGACATGACAGGGGACTTACTCTTGGGCACTGCAAAAAGCAAACGGTCGTTCAAGCTGTTACCCAGGGTGTCAGTCATGAATGGCAAGCTGCGACTGCCCTGGCGTGCTCTCTGCATAATGTACTCCATCTCGTTCGCGCCGTTGGCGCCATTGGCGAGAGGCATCTCGCAGGCGTTGTACAGGAAGGAAGGAGGAAGCGGGGCAAAAGTACATACGAGTTGACTAGATCCATGTTGTTTATACCTAGCACGTAATGCAGCAATATGGGGTATTCGCAAACAGCGGTGCGACAGGCGGCAGTTGGTCTTGATTGTTGTGCGTGCAGGCTGAGACCGAGTGCCCACGTAGGAAGGTCTAATTGGGTGATGCTGCGTCTGGCGGAGAACGGAGATATGCGCGCGCTGCAGGCGGATGGGGGTGTAAGTGGACGGATGTGTCTTTTAGTAGTGTACAACTTTTGCGACGACTGCCGTCTTGCCTATCGTGCCCGCAGTGAGTCAAGAGGGGTTGAAATCTGCACGTGGAACGATTCAATGGTTGCTGAATGCTATAGTGACCAGTCTTGAGACTCGATGTCTTTTAGTCCACCCGCTACTACTTCATAGCCCATATCGCTCATCACGTCTAATATAGGACTGCTCGACGTAACTCCGAAGTACGGCTTCGTTTTTTCGAAGAATGACGTGCCCAATCAGCAATCGAGAGCGGGCACGACGCGACGTGGGGCAGCTGCAGATGCGCCCGTGCTAAGCGAGACCTTGCAAGTCAGGAACGTGCTCTGCCAGTGAACAGCACATGATCATGGGACTTGAATAATAATGGGAAAGCGGTGGCGGCCCATCGTCGACTATGCAATTGGAGCCTGCTATGGCGTTTGAGATGGTACCTGGCTACTATTAGTACGCAAAGATAATGTTAAATCCTCTTGTAAGATCAGCTGCCATCTTGAGCAAGAAGACTTGCATTCAAGTCGTAGAGACGCGAACTTTGGTGCAAACGCTTCGAAGAGGACATCATGCATACTAATTAATGGTCGGATCCGCAATTGGATTATGGCTTTCGATGTGTAACGAATCATGCGAAACGTACTGTACCGCGGATATGCCCTCAGTCTGACCTCTATGCTATATAATATACAGTCCGCGTCGAGTAGTTCGTAATTCGTTACAACACCTTCTCGGCCTCATCAATCAACCTCTCAACTTTGAAACCTGCATCGCCAGTCGTGAACTGCTTCAGCAGCTCCCCTCTTCCTTTACCCTCCTCACTCTGCACGTAGAACTTCTGCATGCACATGACAAGCCATCTCGCCTCGTCTACGCTGATGCCCCTGTTTTCAATTACCAGGCCTTGCCCGAGGACCAAGTTGTGGCTGTTTGCCAGCTCTTGATGGAATGTGACGGTAGTGTGCGGGCTGGCGAATTCTCCGCGCAACTTGAATTCGGCGAGAGATGTGAAGAGTAGGGTAGTTGTGTCCTTATGCGGGTGAGCGAATTGGAGGTAGTGAAGCTCCGCCGCCTGCTGAGTTTGACCAGTGGCTTGCTCGCCTTCTTGCTGCTCAATGGGTATCTCTCGCGGTACGGGTAGCACGAACGCAGGGTGTTGCTTGGCTGTTGTGTGCAATGAAGCCCATATGTTCGCTGGAACAGCAAAGTGTATGCTCTGGGGGTTCGAAGCGTGGCGTAATCTCCAGAGTGTCTCGATCTCTTTGTTCGGAAGCGCGCTGATCTTTTCTACATCGAGGAAGGAATCGAGAGTCTTGACGCCTGGCGGTGGCGCGTTGGGATCTCGTGGTTGCGGAGGCGGAGGCGGCGATGGCCATGGGGACGACGCTGCAGATGACCCAGAAGGCGAGGAGCTGGTTGCGGAGGACGGCGAGGGCGGTGGTGTCAAAGGTCCTGTCGCGCCCGGAACGACAGCTGCCTTTCTGAGCTCCTCAATCTTCTGCTTGTGTTTTTCCTTCAGCTCGGCAATGTCCTTCACACCCTCCTGCTTCGCCTTTGAGACGAGCTTCTCCTTGTACTTGGACAAGATCTTCTGTTCTGTGCCGTGAGTCGCAAGGAAGCGGACATCTTGCACCTGAGCCCAACGTCGCTGACAGAATCGTGGATTTGACAATGGCTGGCGGAATGCGCTCCGCAATGCTAGTACACGAAGGGCCATGGCTGTTGATGGGGTCAGTTGACAATGACGAAGCTTGCGACTGCTCTCGAAAAGCTACGAACGCCGATGCCCGTGAGCTCCCATTGGCTGGAGAGAGGCAGACACCGGGAGGCAGATCACTACTACTTCAGGGAGACGGCATTGCATCGAATCGACTTCGGAGATGAAGGTGCACTCAACACGATCGGGAATCGATGCTCGCTGTTGTTTGGTGACTGGAAGCATTTCTCCACGACTGTGTTGGAGGAGCCAGAGTATGTGACAGCATGCTTGTCGGTGTCCAGCGCATACTTGTCCTGCTTCGATAGATTTACATGTAGTCTATTAGTTATATGTAGATACTGCTCGGGGAGCGCAAGTTTTAAGACGAGTTCGTGCTCGTGTGCACTGCTGCGATCCAGACTTGGTTTCCAACGGCATCCAACTGGATGCATGCTTGCATGCGACAGCCCTGTCGTTGCTGTCCCAGCCTAGCCCGTGTTGGTGCATGGCCGTCTATTTCGAGCTCCAAGCCACATGACGAACGGACACATTAACACCGGGTGACGCATCCAGATGGGCGGTACGCAAGACTTCTGCCTGCTGGAGCGCTGCATCTGACGAGGCACGAGATGGGCACTGTGGCTTCGTAGAGAGCAGGCAGCGGCCTTGGTTCGCAGAGGTGTGCAAGTGGTCTGCCCTGCCCTGTCTCACCTGGGAGCATCGTTCCTGCGTGGAGCGTGCTCTGATGTCCCGCGCTGCGCCTGCTTGTGATCGACGCACAAAGACATTGAGACGCTTGCCTGCAGCTCGACTCGTGGCCCCAAGTCTGTACATTTCTCTGCAAAGCACGTTCGCGCCTCGTAACGGGCGTCCTCCCTCGTATAGCGTTACCTAGCAACATACTTTGAGCCCTGCAGCTCTGATCTCAAACCCCGCGCCTAGTTTGCGACCTCCCCTCCGCGCGCCGGGCGACCCCATATTAATTAAGCGTACGATCCTGGCCCTCGATTGATACCCGAGTCTTGAGAAGCGCCGTCACCCTTTCCCGGCCAGGCATGCAGCTGCGCCCGTCCACCTCTACCTGCGCGCCTTGAGCCCCGACCTGCGATTCTCCGCGCAGCGATTCTCGACCACCGTCGCTGCACCGTGCTACGCGATCCTCGAGACCATGGGCCAGGTCGCCAGTAGGACAAGCGAGGGCGAGGCGCTGTATCTGCGCGACCAGACTCGCTGTACGCAATCACCCTGGCCGCCTGCCGTTCTATGCGCTGCTAACACACCCCCAGTCTCGGTTGCTGCTTGTAACATCACGAACGCGCGTGGTCGCACGCTCCTGAATGTCACGCCGAATGCTTTCCCTGCGTCAAGATACAGTCCGAGGAGAGAGCCCGGGGACGAGAGCGTTATAGAGTACATCCAGGTACGGGTTTCACAAGCCGTTGGGCAAGGCGCAATGCTAAACATTGTTTGTGTAGGACCCAGACGCCGCACTTAACACCGACGGGTCGCCAGCCTTCCTCATACGCTTGCCGAACGACGAAGAGCTGACGTTCAACTTCACATTCATACTCCGCCAGCAGCTGAATTATAATGCTCCAAGCGCGCCGGGTTCCGCTGCTACAGCTGGTTTGATCGATACCTTCATCAACGGCTTGACGTTTGTATTTGCGTCAAGTTCCAGAGAACTCGACAACCTCGTGACGCGCGAGTTTCACGCCAACCCCAACCTCCACAAGAACCCGCAGGTCGAGCTTGTCGGGGACTACACTACAGGCGGAAGCCCCTCAGTCTCGTTTCAGTGGGCTTGGAAATTCACGCCTCCCAAGACCAATGAGTGTCGAGGTGGTGGCTGGCGCACCAGTTGCAGTGTTTGTATACCGTGTTCCTCTAGCTACGATATTGACTGACAGCATGAAGTTTGTTGAGTACGACCAGCGGGCGCATAGGTTAGAGACCTTGGCCAACTTTGCCTTTTGGGTTCAAAGTATGCCTCCAGCGATCCCCACTTCAATGCAAAGGACTGACCCTCTCAGACACCGCAAAGGCCCTTCAGAGCCCAAAGACCACAACGCCGAGACTAGAGCTCGGTCTCCCCCCCAGACTACGCGTGCCCTCGGCTCAATCAATAGATTCGCGTGTGAGCGACTTGGCAGATGACTACAGGGAATGGGACAACATACCGCCAAGATCTCCTATCTTCGAGGCAATACCTGAGAATGGGCTCACTCTGGTGTCAACACAAACTACAGCGCTCACAAGCGCTTCGGTCAAAGTTGATGTTCTGCGGCCTGGAGAAGATCTCAGTCAAACCGACGATGGGCCGTTATTCCGCGCGACCATGAAATCGCTGGAGCAAAAGACTGGAAACATGCGCATGCGGTGGAAGAAGGTTCTGAAGAGAGCGGAGTCCGCAATGGAAGCACAAGTGAACTGCAACAACGCCATGTCGGATCTCATGGACGCTCTGAAAGAAGTCTCTTCTTCAAACGCGGGTGCTGTGCAGCCTGCGATCGACCATTATTTTGACAAGATTGCAAGAGATATCCTTGCGTACGAACGGTCGAACGCGACCAATATCCAAAAGCTTATCATTGATCCAATATACAAGCTGTACAATGTAGACATCAAGCAAGCGGAGACCAAGCGAAAGGATTTTGAAGAGGAAAGCAAGGACTACTACCAGTATCTCGGACGGTATCTGGGACAACGACAAGATTCTTTGAAAGAAAAGAAGCGTGCAGAAACAGATTCCAAGTATCAAGACAAGAGACGGAAGTTCGAGCTGAAGCGATTCGACTACTCCTCCTTCATGCAAGATCTGCACGGCGGCCGCAAAGATCAAGAGGTTTTGTCGCACCTGACCCGATACGCGGATACACAAGCCAATAACTTTCTCTCGACTGCAAAGATCATCGAAACCATGCTGCCTCAACTGGAGGCTCTGAGCCAGGAAGTTAAAGAAGCGGACAAAGAGTTCCAACTCCAGCGCACAGGTAGAGAAGAGAAAAGAAGGCAGCTGGAGAAAGACAGTAAGTCATTCGATGCACCGCCGTCGCAGCAAGCTCCAGTAACGGCATCTGCAAATGGTGGTTTGCCGAGGGCTCCATCAAGTGCAGATGGAGAGCTTCCTGGTCGCAAATCAAGCATCACGCCTGTGTTTCAGAGCACAATCAGCCCACCTCCGCTTCCACCTTCGACAGGCAGCTCTTACATCAATTCTCCCCAAAGTCCGGAAGCCAGCAAAGCGATATTGGCTACTGTAACTCCTCAGCCGGACAAGTTCAAGGGCATACGAGACCTAGAGGATCGAGCTTGTGTTGGCGAGCTTACGCCTGGTGCTCACCGCAAAGAAGGCCTGTTATGGGCGCTGAGTAGACCTGGTAGTCATGTCGATCCCAAGGGTCTGAATAAGCAGGCCTGGCACAAGTAAGTAGCAACCGCTCCTGTAATTGAAATGGTGCTGATTATAGCAGATTCTGGATCGTGCTGGATCAAGGCAGGCTTTCCGAGTACACAAACTGGAAGCAGAGTCTTGAACTCCACATGGACCCGATAGACTTGCGTATGGCCTCAGTTCGCGAGGCACGCAACGCAGATCGCCGATTCTGCTTCGAAGTGATTACCCCTCAGTTCACGCGTGTATATCAAGCTACGAACGAGGAAGACTTGAGATCATGGATATCCGCCGTAAACAACGCTTTGCAGACCGCAGTAGAGTCCACAGGCAAGAAGCAGGATCGTCCGTCAACGGATTCTCTGCCGGGTAATACTCGTCGAGACATTGCGTCAGTCTTGACAGGAAAAAGTCCTTCTTTGTCCAGTAAGGGCAATAACTACGGCGCCAGAGCACCCTCTCGACACGCGACAGTCGGCGACAAGCCTAGCTACCGGCGCGATGAGCCCACAGGTGACGATGGCAAGCTACTCAAGATGGTGCGAGACGCCGACGCCGGGAACAGATCATGTGCGGATTGCGGTTCAGAGAGCAAGGCCGACTGGGTATCGATCAACCTTGGCATTGTAATCTGCATCGAGTGTAGCGGCATTCACCGTTCGTTGGGTACTCACATCACCAAGGTGCGGTCTTTGACTCTCGATGTGAATTCGTTCACGCCCGATATCATCGAGCTGCTTCTCAAGATCGGCAATCGCGTCAGCAACATGATCTGGGAAGCCAGACTCGACTTCTCGCTCAAACCAGGGCCGATGTCAACAAGGGAGCAGCGGCTACGTTTCATCACCGCTAAATACTCGGATCGAGCATACGTTTCCCCAATCTCACCGAACGTCTCACACTACGGAACTCCTGACGAGACGTTGCTTGCGTCGGTCAAGAAGAACGACATCCAGAACGTATTGTATGCTCTTGCATTACGAGCAAATCCCAACTCTCGAGATAGGTCGCGCGGAACGCATGCTGTTTTCTTGGCACTTGCGGCGGCTGATCCCGCCTCGCCTTCTGCATCTGCGTCGCCAGCGACTTCCCCTGGCCGAGAAGCACGACCGTCAACGCCTCAACCAGTGCGCAAGCCATTTCCGGTAGCAGAGCTTTTGCTTCAGAATGGTGCGGACTTACCTATTACAGCAGCACCAATACCTCTCAGCCTCTCTGCACGTCAATACCTCGACTTCAAGGCGGACCAAAAGGCGGGAAAGCGGGTAATGCCTGTCGTGCCTGGAGGTCCACCAAACCCCAGTGGAGATGTGCTTCCTGCTCTACCACACATCACAGCCGGCAATGGTAGTACCCCTTCCGAGCGAGCGCGTGAGCGAGAAGCACGGCTACAAAAACGTGTTTCTGCCAGTGGAAGGTTGGTGAAGAACACATTTCAAGATTTCGCCGAAGGTAAGCGCGGCTTATAAGACTGGCTGACGCTTACTTGTTTTGTTTGTTTCTAGTTTATACCTGCCCTGGGTGGCTTGCGGAATTGCACGATGGGCGTCGACAGGATGGCAATGATTGTATACATGCATGATAAAGGGCGACTGATGGCGTGTTGGGATGTGATGCGATTTTGGATGACGGCAATTTTGCTTGATGAGCTTTGTATAGCCACAATAATGTTTACACGCAGCGATTTTTTGCAGAAAACGCTCCTCTGAGTTATGCCGCCATTGTACAAGGATATGCCCATTGGAGGATCCTATGCTGGCATGATCGGAAGACCGGACAAGTATGTCAATATACACCTCCAGGAAGCCTTACTTTGACTCCGAAATGTGACTCTTTTACGGTATTGCTGCATGATCTTGTTCTTTTAGACAGGCTTAACGCACAAGTAAGAACAATGGCTTATATCAAATAAATACGAGTCAAATGTAAGAGTCGCAGATATCCGATGAGTCAAATGCTGAAAGCACTCATCATGGGAGATGAACAGACATGCACGTGACCTATGCGCCCCACTAGCGCCGCGCAGCACAAATTCGACTTTAGCGAATTTAAGACGCCGCGACCCCACCCTCGCAACGACAATACAAGATGGCGCCTTCATACGAGAACCTCCCGCTGGAGGACGACGAGTTCGACGAGTCCCAGATCGACTTCACCGACCTTGAAGAACAGTTCCAAGTGCGCCTCGACGAAGGTCTCGACGCCTTTGTTGTCATCGATGGCCTGCCCGTTGTTCCCGAGGACAGCAAGCCAAAGCTCGTCAAGTTCGTTTTGAGGAAGCTCAACAGTGTGGGACGCGTCAAGGATGATGGTGTCCACATGCCAGTAGGCGACGATGGCAAGACTGAGGGGTATGTGGATATTTGAGGGCGCAAGATCGCAAGCGTTGTTCTCGCAAGCGTGCGACACACGGGCAACTGTTCACTGACTATCTTGCAGCTATGCCTTTGTTGAGTACAGCGCGCCTGCTGAGGCCATCGCAGCTGTCAAGCAACTCCACGGAAGCCCCCTCGACAAGAAGCACACCATGGCCGTGAACAAGCTGACAGACATCGACCGCTACGGAAAGGAGGGTCGCATTGACGAGGAGTACCACGAGCCCGAAATTGCACCGTTTGAGCAGAAGGAGCACCTGAGGTGGTGGCTGGGAGACTCAGACAGCCGTGACCAGATCGCCATGTACCGCGGCGAAAAGGTCGGTGTTTTCTGGAACGACAAAGAGGAGCAGCCCGAGGTCGTTGTCGACCGTGAGAACTGGACAGAGTCCTTCATTCAGTGGTCGCCGCGCGGAACATATCTTACCTCGATCCACGCACAGGGTGTGCAGCTTTGGGGAGGCAAGGCATGGAGCAGGCAAAAGAGGTTCGCGCATCCTGGTGTCAACCTGGTCGACTACTCGCCTGGCGAGAACTATCTCACAACTTGGTCGCACCGCCCTCTGCAGGTCGACGAGAACCACCCGGTTCCATCCCTTTCGCTTGAGGAGGATGGCAAGAACTACGTCATCTGGGACATTGCTACTGGCAAGCCGCTGCGTTCGTTCGCAACAATCGATGTTCCCAGCGGCATCGATGCAGATGGCAACCCTATCAAAAAGAAGATGCAGTGGCCAACCTTCAAGTGGTCCGCGGACGACAAGTATGTTGCCCGTCTGACCCAAGGCCAGTCTATCTCAGTCTATGAGTTACCCCGGATGAACCTGCTGGACAAGTCCTCCATCAAGATCGAGGGCGTTGTAGACTTCGAGTGGGCCCCCGCTAACCCTAAGCGAGATGGTATCAAGACATACGAGCAATTGTTCTGTTACTGGACCCCCGAGCTCGGCAGCAACCCCGCCAAGGTCGGCCTGATGTCCCTCCCTTCAAAGGAGATTGTCCGTACACGAAACCTCTTCAACGTCTCTGATGCCAAGCTCCATTGGCAATCCGAGGCTGCCTACATTTGTGTCAAGGTCGACCGTCACTCAAAGTCCAAGAAGTCCCTCGCTACCAACCTTGAGATCTTCCGCGTAAGGGAGAAGGGTGTGCCTGTCGAGGTTGTTGACTCCATCAAGGACGCCGTCATCAACTTTGCCTGGGAACCCAAGGGCAACCGCTTCGTTCTCATCACCACTGGTGAGGTCGTTTTGCAGGCCGCCGTTCCACCGAAGACTGCTGTGTCCTTCTTCGCTCCTGAGAAGCTCAAGGGCGGTGCCCCAGGTAACTTCCGTCACATCCGCACTGTCGACAAGAAGAACAGCAACGCCATCTACTGGTCGCCCAAGGGTCGCTTTGTTGTTGTCGCTACCCTGCAATCTCAACAGTCCTTCGAACTCGACTTCTGGGACCTCAGCTTCGAGAAGCCCAAGGACGAGTCCGAGAAGGGTGACAAGGAGCTCCTTGCCAACCTGCAGCTCATGGACACGGCCGAGCACTATGGTGTGACTGACATCGAGTGGGACCCCACCGGTCGCTACGTCGCCACTGTTGCCAGTGCTTTCCGTCACCGCATGGAGAACGGCTACCACCTGTACGACTTCAAGGGTACTCTTCTTCGCGAAGAGCACATCGACGGCTTCAAGCAGCTGCTCTGGCGCCCTCGCCCTCCCACACTCCTGTCCAAGGAGGAGCAGGCCGAGATTCGCAAGAACCTTCGCAATTACTCCAAGGTCTTTGACGAGCAGGATCTTGCCAAGAAGAGCTCTGCCAACCGTGCTGTCATCGAGGACCGCCGCGAGAAGCTCCGCGAATGGAATGAGTGGCGCGAACAGGTACAGCAGAGGCTGCGCGAGGAGGGTGCTGATCTGGAGCTCGCTGCTGCTAATGGTGAGGTTCCCGGTGAGGCTGAGGGTGGCGAGGCCGAGGAGATCGAGGAGATCGTTGAGGAAATCATCGAGGAGAGCGAGGAGATTCTCAACTAAATATCACAAGAGTTGCTGTAGTTTGATGTATGTAGATGAGAACATGGATGTATGAGAGACGATCGGACATATTAGCGCCACATGTTCTGTGTCAGGACTACTGCAGGATCCACCAAAAATCAGTTGTCTCTATCATCTTCATTATGACCAGCCTCCGTTCTCTCTCTTCACAGTCCGCCTCCCAAGCACGCCCTTGTACCACGCGCAACTCCGCCGAATCCCCACATCCAAGCTCACTTTCGGTCTGTAACCCAGCACCCTCATCGCTTTATGGATACTCACATAGCGGTCTCGACAGGCATCATCGACAATACCCCTGCTCAATCCGCTGTCCATACCCGTGGCCCACTCGAACGCCTCCGCGCCCAATCCCATCCACCACGCCACCCGCTCAGGCACATTGATCTCAAAGGGTGGAAAATGCCCAAACTCACGCCATATACTCAGACAAAGATTTCTAAGCGGCACAGGCTCGCCGTTCGTGATGAAGAATGCCTGGCCAGCCGCGGTTTGGGAGTTCAGTAAGTTGCCGACGGCAAGCACGTGCGCGTCAGCGACGTTCGCCACATAGACGTAGTCTTGCAGGTTTGAGGCGGAGGCGCCGAGGATGAAGGGCGTTTGGTTCCCGGCGATGCAGGCGTGCATTGTTGGAATGACGGTTGGGTCGTTGGGACCGAAGATTGGAGCGGAGCGTAGGGAACAGGTCGCGAAGGAGCGGTCTGGGGTGGAGGCGGAGAGGACGAGATTCTCAGCTATGGTCTGGGGGTCCGTTAGCTATGAACTCAAGGAAGGACGTGGCCACGATTCTTTTGGCGTATGAATGGAAGGCTTCAGGAGCGTTTACATATATGCAAAGCACTCTGGCTTACAGCAGCACCTTCAAAGGTAGTTGTGTTAGGTCCTTCACGCTCCATGAAAGAGCAGGTAGTTACACCTCCAGTGGATGTTTTGTAATGAGAAACGATGTTCGAACCTACCTTGCTCTGTCCGTAACTCGTCTTCGCTCTGCCAGTCGGCCATTCTTCATCGACGTTTCTGAAGTCTTTTCCTAGCTCGTCCAGCACCACCGTGACGCTACTCGTATATACCAATCCTTTCGCTCCACACGCTTTGCTCGCTTCTACCACATTCTGCGTCCCTTCAACGTTGATCGTGAACTCGCCTTCTTTGTTCCTCATTGAGTAACGGGCCGTACCCAGCCGGTAGACACCGACAGTATGCACCACTATCGCAGGCTTCGCTTCATCGAAGACCTTTTGCAGAGCATCGCGATCTAAAACACTCGCGCGGACATACCGCACGGCCTGGGTGAATGTGGTGGTTCCTAATGCGGGCGGGTTGATATCGATGGCGGTGATGTCGAAGCGTCTGGTGGCCAGAAGCGCAGATACTATCTCCGTGCCGAGGAACCCGCAACCGCCTGTGATCAGGACGCGGATCCTTTCTGTAGACATTTTGTTGATGTGGAAGAGATGAACAGCCGGCTGTGCGGTTGTACGGGAGGATTCATGTGCCGCCAAGTTGGTTCCCTGCTCGTGTCCGCATGTTCGTCCGTCGCTGTGGAAGCTTGTCGAATAACACTTTGGAAATCATACACACTTCTTCTGCTCCTCAATCGATCCTGACTAAGATCTCGATTGTCATCACGATAATGTAGGAGAGGGCAGGAGCTCGCGATAGAAGGGGCCTGAGAGATGGTCTATTCCTCAAGAAGCTAGCCGTGAACACTTCATTCCGAAATTCCGGAACTCTTGTGAGGAAGTCACAATCCCGCTATGTTGATTACCTTAGACCTTAGCAAGTAACCCACCGCGACCGATCAGACCGAGAAAGTGACTGGTGGACTCGGGTGTGATCCACTGATTCCTGGTACCCTCTAATAGCGACACATTTGCATTGTTTCATTGCAGCTTTGTGTAGCACTAGAAAAGTGCTACAAACATGAAGATCAACGAATTCACAAGTATATTCCCTCGAATGGCTCAACATGCCTCTTTCTTTAACCACTACAGGTATAATCACTCCGCGTCTCGTTCTTGTACCATACAGTGCGCACCACGTACCCACCTACCATGAATGGATGAAAGACGAGGTACCAAACCTCTACTCCCTTCGGACCCTCAAGTGCTTACTGGCCATGGTAGGAAATCCAACAGGCCACAGCCTCTGAACCTCTCACTCTGGAAGAAGAATACTCAATGCAACGCTCATGGCGCAACGATGCCGACAAACTGACCTTCATCGTCTGTACGCATTCTGGAGACCAGTACTGGGATGAGATCGTGACAGCATCCCCGATGCCCTCGATCTTTCCAGGGCAACAAGATGCACAGGAGTGGATGGTCGGCGACGTCAACCTTTTCTTGAACGACGACGAAGAGGAAGAAGGAGATGAAGAAGCCCGACAAGACAAACCTAAAAGCGTCATCGGCGAGCTCGAAATCATGATCGCGCGGAAAGACCAGCAAGGCAAGGGTCTAGCACGGGAAACGTTAGTGGCGTTCATGTCTTACATCCAATCGTCACTTCCCAGCATATTACTTGAGTTTGCTGGTCCAAGGAGCGCTGTATTGAAGCATCTGCGGGTCAAAATCGACAAAGACAATGTGCGAAGTTTGAGCCTCTTCGAGCGCGTGGGATTTGTGAGAACAAGTTCAGAGCCAAATTATTTTGGAGAGGTGGAGCTAAGGACGCCGGTCGTAGGAGGCAGATTTTGGGATGTTGAAAACAAGATTGGACTTGAGGGATTTGGGAAGCAGTTGAGATATGAGTCAAAGGCTATAGGGTAGCAAATGACGTCCTTTGTCGATATCGAATGGGACTCGACAAGACGGGGAAAGTGATTTGACATGTGGTATATGGTCATGCTACGTTAAATGCAGGCAAGTTCTCCTCGGTCAAAGTTCCCAAATGTGAGGGTCTTTGATCATTATATCTTTCGAAAGTCTACGCCCTGGTTTCAGACCTATGCCTTGCTCTCGCCCTGCTTTTTCTTCCCCTTCCCCTTGAGCATATCGACAACCTTGCCGAACACGCGGAAAAGCTTTCCGAACCCAAAGCTCCAACCCTTGATCCTGACGCTCCAGACGAAGAAGTACACCAATGCCCAGTTGCTAATGCAGAAAGCAAGGAAGATTCCAAAGTCCCTCCACTTCTCACTGGCCTGAATATTGAGTGTGGCGAGGTAGTCGTTTCCGGTACTGTAGGGGCAGTACATGCAGCCGCTGGTGGCTTCCGGGTTCAGAAGGTAGCCAGGAGCTTGTTGGAGGAAGTCGCTGGCGTAGCTTGCGCAGCTCTGACCAGGCGGTGCATCGAACTGAGCAGTCTCTTGGGAAGCACAATCGACTGGGATGCCATCGAGCGTTGCTGCAAGGACACCGCCAATCCAATAGGTCGCAGGGCTTGAGGTATGTTAGCTTTTTACAGAGCGTAAGGTGCAGTTTTCCAGGTATACATACTTGACATAGTACATCCAGTACTTCCAGAAGACTGGAAGCATGGAGTATGGTCGGACCACACCGTTGAATAGACCAAACATGACGAAGAAGAAAGGCAGCACGTTGCTGATGACAGTGAATGATGGCGCGAAAGCGCAAATCCACTGGCCCCAGCTACTGATGAACAGCCAGAAGAGTAAAGTCATGAGAAACACGTAGCCCGATGTGGAGCTATCGGTAGGTAGGCCAGTGGGGAAGTACCAGATGACCCAGTATAGGACCGAACCAACGATGGCTGCAGGAATCTCGCACACGACTTGCGCGGTGACCTGTTATGATGTTAGTGGTTACTCCAAGGTATCGATAACATGGGTGAGGACTCACGAATGCAAACCATCCGTAGATCCTGGACGGAAGTTCACGCGCCTGCCACAACGCCATGTTCTGGTAGAACTTAGGCACTACGGCATTCACAATCGTAGGCGGAACCAGAATGATCAAGAAAGACGTGAACATCCTATTCTGCATGTCACCGATACTGTTTCCGAGCTGCCAGAATGTGAAGCCGTTGAAGATGCCAATAATGACAGCGGTGAAAAGCTTTCCATACACATAAGAGGGATCGCGCCATTGCTGGAGGAAGGTACGCTTGATGAGCATCGTAGTCTGCAACCAAACGGAGGCCGCAAATTCTGATTCTTCTTCGGTATTTTCGTTGTCCGCAACCTTCTGGCTACGGTCGCTCTTGATTCGAGCAATCTCTTGGAGAACCTCGTTAGCATTATCAGACTTCAGCCATTCCTCGTTCCAATCGATGCGAGTGCCGTCTTTGCGTTTCACTGGCTTTGCTGCAGTCTCAAGGATGAACTCGGCAACATTCTTGCTTGGGGGACACTGAACGCCGCGATCGCCAAAATACTTGATGACATCTTTGCCGTTCTCTCCAACCGGACCAAAGTAGAAGGTGTTGCCGCCAGGGTTGAGAGCAAGAATCATGTCGAACTGTTGAATGAGGACACTGCTAGGTTGGTGGATGGTACAGACAATTGCTTGACCTGCAGCAGCCAACTTCTTGAGAAATGTTACGATCGAGTACGCTGAGTTACTGTCAAGGCCACTGGTGGGTTCGTCCAGGAAAAGAAGAAGAGAGGGCTTTGCTGCCAATTCAACACCGATGGTGACGCGTTTCTTCTGCTCGACACCTAAGCTAGAAACAAGGGCGTCCTCAACGTCTTTCAACTCGAGTAGGTCGATGATCTTGTTAACATATTCAACCTTCTCCTGCCGAGGGATATTCTTGTCTTGTCGGAGGATGGCAGAGAATTCAAGCGCCTCGCGGATGGTTGCAGTGCCATCATGAAGATCCATCTGTTCGCAAAATCCGGTTCCACGCTGGAAAGCCTTGCCGAGGCCTTTGCCATCTACAAGCATGTCGCCAGAAACCACACCTGTGCTCTGACGCTGCGACAGAGTATTCAGCAGAGTCGACTTTCCAGCTCCAGAAGCCCCCACGAGGGCGATCATGACTCCGGGCTTCGCGTAGCCGTTAACCTTGTTGAGTAGCTTTCGTTCGCCGCCCTGATACGGGACGGTGTATTCAACATTCTCCCATGTGAAACAGCTTTCGCTGCTCGAAATGGACGCAAGTGCTTCCTCCTCTTCTTTGGTTCCCTCGCCCGAAGAGCTGCCACTAGGAGTACCAGCTACGACTTTTTCTTCATCGTTGGACACTTCTTTGACAGCTTGCTTTGCGCGCTTCGATTTCTTGAACACGAGAGCTCCACCACCACCTTTGGCAAAAGAGAGGAATTCGGTTGCCCACACGGTGACTAACAGGTAAAGAACCGTGAAAGCAATGACCACACCAAAGTTGCGCCAGAGGTGAGACCGTGTGTACTGGAAGGACGTCTGCAAGTACGAAGATCCACTGACGGTATTTGAGTTTGGCTGAGCACCAGTCAAACTGCAGCCTTGGTACGCCGGATCAACTCCAGGGCCTTGGGGAACAAGCTGAGACGGCGCACATTCCATAACTCGACCAGAGAACTCGTTTGTGAGGACCGCCTCGAAGGCGTATGCTGCAGGATTGATATGAAACAGCCATCCAAACCAAATATACTTCGACAGTAATTGTGGTTTTGGGATAACATACCCGGTGAAGATGATCAGAATGTTCAGTGCAAGACCAGCAAAGCGTACAGCATCATCGATCGATGGTGACATAGCCGCAAACATGCGATAGAGCGAGGTGATACAGATGGTCGAGACGTAGATGAAGAGGAAGTAAATCCAGAACTTTCCTGCCTCGATGTCGAGTCCGGTCATGAAGTACATTATGATTGAGAAGGGGATGACTTGTGCCAGGATAAGCGGAAAATCCTGTAAGACTCTAGCCAGACTGACAGCGCTTGGTCGGTAAAATGCGTAGTCCTCGTGTCTTTTGACGACGTGTCTACCAGACACCGCTTTCATCAGCTCAGAAAGCTGGAGCCAGCCAAGAAATAAGATAGAGAAGAAGGCTGAACCACCTCGGGTGAAAGCGCCTGAGGTGTCGAGTGATTGGCCATAGAAGAGGGAGCCGACGATCAAGCCGTTGGAGACAATGATGAAGAACTTGGTGTACAGTGTTGTCTTGTCGCCCCAGGTGAGCCAAAACTCTCGCTTGGTACATGCTAAGACTTGTCGAACGAACGAGACGGTGAAAGGCGATTTCTTCGACTTCAGTTTACTGTTACTCTTGCTTTCCGCAACAGCGCCTTCGAACTCCTTGGCGTCTACGTAATCACTCCTCTTGAGATCGTCCTCGTACTGTGCGATGTCCCTTTGGATCTTCTGATACGCTTCCGACTGTCTGAAAGCTCGTTCTAGGTCTTCGGGTGTCTTTGGCGCGCTGCTCTCATACCCGTCACGAAATTTTCGCTCAGTAGGGTCGGTGACCGCGGTGAGAAAATCGGCAGTAGTTTGTCGCTCCGGGCAGTAGAAGCCAAGGTCCAGGAAGTATTGCTTCGCCGCCTGCGCAGGACCCTCGTAGATACAGCGCCCTTGGTCGATGACCATAACTTTGTCCATCTGCTCGTAGATTCCCTCTCCGGCTTGGTATAGAGTGACAAATGTCGTTCGATTGCTCAGGTCAGTCATGATGCGAAGTGATTTCGCGTAATCGAGTGCAGTTGACGCATCGAGACCTCGAGTCTGACAATGTGGTTAGATTCGATGCACAGAGGTTGGAAATACTACTTACTGAATTGTCCCAGCATACAATGGTGGACTTCGCAGCGAGGGTCTCTGCTATCGAAACACGCTTGCGCTCTCCGCCAGATACACCACGCACGTACTCATCTCCAACCAATGTGTATTTTGTGTGCGAGATACCGAACATCTTGAGAAGGGCATCAAGAACAATCGGGATCTCATCGTGCCTATTCTTCTTCGTCTTGGTGGTAAGTGCAAACTTCAATGTCTGCCATACATTCAGATTGGCGAAATGAACGTCGTCCTCCTCGTTGTAGTTGACTTCGCCACGGAACTGCTTCGCCTGCTTCTCTGCAGAGATACCACCATAGTGTACGTCACCCTCGACTGCTGCATAGCTTTCTCGGTTGTTCGCGATTGCTTTCAGGAACGTTGAGCATCCAGAACCCGGTCGTCCCAGGACAAGCATCATCTCTCCGTCTTTCAGTACGCCCGAGAAGTCGTTGATGAGTGTGCGAGTCTGTTGGTGTCTGTTGAGGCGTAGTGCAGGAACGAAGCGTGTAATGAGGTGGTAGAGATCAGGGCCAAAGGTGCCTAAGATGGCATCGGGGACCGTCTTCACGAAGGTCGCTGTAGAGCCAACACCCTTCACATTGAGGTTTTTCCACACGACGCCGACCTTCTTTGCCGATCGGCCATCCTTTCTCTTCTCAAAATATCCCTCCTTCATGAAATCGCCAAGTTCAAAATCATCATCTTTCTCCGCTGCCACAGCAGCCTCTGCGGACTCTTCATCCTCTGCAGCCGTTGCATCGCTAGTTTGTGTTTGTGAGACGCGAGAGGCTTGACGAGACGTGCTGCGGCGAGTACTCTTCCTGCTGATGCTGCTGATGAGACCATCGTGATTCCTCTCCGGGCGAGCAGATTGAGATCGTGTGCGGGACAAATTTGTTAGTTCCTGTCGAAGGGCATTGATGTCGGCTGCTGCGGTAGTAGGATCGAATCTGCCAGCATCTGTCTCTCCCCAGGTTCCTGTCCTTCTTGGGGTGCCATCGGGGCTACTGCTATCGCTACTAGCATCTCCACCAACGACCCGTTCTCGTCCGCCCTCAATGTATTCGCTCTCGTTGTGCCACGGATTCCTCCGCGGGTCCTGATCGCGACGGTCTTGAAGACTGGAACCCCACAACATTGTTGGGGCTTGGACGAGGTTTGGTTAGTTGGCGGCCGGGATATACAAGAGCTATTGAGCTTGCAGTGAGGCAACGTCCTAACGCGGGTAGGGATTTAGAAAAGAGGGAACGTGTAAAAGCACTGACGTGCCTTGCGAGTGAGATGAAATTCCCCTTTGAAATTATACTATCCATCAAGGTGACGACGGACTTAACACCGGCTCGATATGCACTGTCGTCATACCTGCCGGCAGCTAGTGTAATTCCACGCCGCTACGAAGTTCCACATTTTCACCACATTGTTGTTGAGCCTAACTCACCTGAAATTCGATAAGCGCAAATGGGGATTACCAATCTTCGGGCCCGCTACACTGGCACGCAACCACTGACGAAGGTCTTGTCCCTGCATCTTGCGACCGGAATATGGATTCCTATGGGGCTCCTGAATCAAGTGGTGGATTGGGCGAGGCGAAGCTTGACAAGCCGGCGGCGATCGTCCCGCTGAATTCGGCGGCGATCATTACCCTTTCATTGGATCAGCACGATTAGGTATTTCCAAGCAGAGCTCCACTGGCGCAAGATGCTCTGACGTGATGAGAACTTTCATTGGTTCTTCGACATTGCGCACAGCATGAATTTCACTAGTGGCACATAGATACCTGTGCATTTTTCACCATTCTTCTGATTTGACTTGCAAGATATCACAGTACGTTGTCGGCAACCGCTTTCGGACTTGGCGAGCGATAAGAATGGCGATGATGCCAAGGATGTCAGCATGATGCAGACTTCCTCGGAGTTTGGCGCGGCCTTTATGATGATCTGTCTTAGCTCCATTCAACGGTCTTGGGTTGCAATTGCTGCGCAGTTATTACAGTCGTTGACATTATTCAGTGGGCTGCGTGCATCTGGCTTGTGCAATTCATCGGCTCTGTTACCGAAAGTACCGGAACCTCGCATTAAAACGGATCTTCTCCACAAAGAGCCACAAACGTTAGTTGATCTGAAATCTATAGTGGGTATTGCTTAGAAATGCATAAGATTCCACCTGTTTGTCCCGCCTAGAGAAATGCTGTGCGCTTAATGTTTCGGCTCAATAAGCTCGGGAATGTCCTCGGGCTTCGCCTTGCCCTCCAGGATGTTGTATACCGCGGTGAACAATGGGAATTCTTCCTCTTTACCCTGTGACTTGAGAAATTGGTTCACCTCGATGGCAGTACTGGTACCTTGCAGCTTCTGACCATTGAGCTCCTTCTCCTCAATGGCACTAATTGACTCTCCACGTTCAACAGCTATCTTTGCGCAACGGAAGTTACGACCGCCGGAGCAAGATGTGATGACGTCAGCTACTCCGCAGCTTTCTTCGGTGAAAGTGCTTGTGCGAGCGCTCTCTCCGAAGAAGGTCTTGCCAAATTTGACCATCTCAAGGATTCCCACGCGCATAATGGCTGCCTTCGCGTTGTCACCCCAACCCAGACCATCTACAAATCCTGCCGCAAGTGCAATGATGTTCTTGAGAGCTCCACCAAGGGAGACGCCAGCAACATCGTTTACCAAATGAACATGAAAGTAGGGGCGGTGGAAGAGCTTGCGGATGTTCTCGTGTGAGAGAGGAGGATACTCGGACGGCAGAGGAGTCATTTTCGTAGACCGCTTGCCAGCTTCGATACCAGGGTTGATCAAGTTGACCTGCGAGGAGCTTGGTGATCCGCTGGGGGTGGGGTGGCGAGAATCCATTGGCGGGGGATCGTATGCGACGGTAGTTTCAGAGTACAGCTCTTTGGCAATCTCAGAAGCGATGTTTGCACCAGACAAAGCACCGCAATAGATGCCAAGACCTTTGCCAATGGCCTCAGACATAAGCTGAATGCCTTTCTCGCTCACGTCTACACCCTTTGTACAGCAGATGGCTCGAGCGTAAGGCAGAATCTTGCCGGAAAGCTGGGAGCACGTCCTCGCAATGAATTGATGTGGGAGAACGAAGACGAGCATGGTGGAATCCTTGCAAGAGTCAGGCAGATCGGGGTTGGCGATGACGTTCGAAGGCAGCGTAATATTCGGCAGGTACTTGACGTTCTCATGGACTCGGTTGACAAGCTCTGAAAGCTTCTCGGGCTTGTCCGAGCCATCGTAGTGTCGCGAGGTCTTTGGGATCGTGTACTCCTCTTCGAATACCCACATCTGGACTTGCTCCTCGAACAGAGAAGGATTGGCCTTGGTGTTCTCAGCCACAAGTTTGGCCATTGTGGTGCCCCTTCTACATGTTAGCTTGCTCTTCTGAACACCTAGCTTTATCGAGCAAAGTCGCCTTCAGCTTCTGTGGTGTGTTGCGTACCAATTGCCGGAGCCCACAATGGTCACCTTGTGCTTGCGCTGAGCACTGAGCGTCGCCATGTTTCTGTACAGTTCGAATTTTGTTTGCGGGAGTGTCGAGTATGTGCTGGCGTTGGTGGGCGGAGTTTTTTGTGTAGAAACGGGGCGATGACAAGCCCTGACGTAGCTTGCTGGCGAGGGCGGGAATAGGGACAGCGACCTCAGAGACTTGAGGAAATCCAGCTTATATGTCTTGAAAGCCTAAACACGAACACAATGTCAGAAATGTAAACAAGAAGCCGCACCGCGGCTCAAGATTTCTGCTGCCACACACCGATAGACTTGTTACGTCTAGAAACGGAAAGAATCCTCGAGCCTCGGCTGCCTGTGATGCGGCGAGGCCGAAAGCTGTAAGAGACAAGCCGGAGGGTCGCGACAACGGTAGACTCCAATGCTTGGAAGGAGGGGCGTCGGAGATGAGTTGGTGAAGCTTGCAGATCGGGATGCCGCAGATTGTTGAATGATGCACCTCGTTCAACACCCTGGTGCGAATCGTTATCGATTATGCACGCCGGATTCGGATCTCGGGGCGAGCCAACTGATCAACGCTGCAGGACGATTGGCCAATGACACCAACCACGGCGCAGTTGAGGCTGGCCGTACCAGTGGGCCATGATAGTCATTGCGGTTCTGACGCAGTGACAGCTCGCTTCCAAACTTCTTCTTGTTGTTTGGAACGACCCTGAGTGAGGGCGCAAACTTCGAAGCCTCTCACTGGCAATGCAAGGGTAACATGGGGTTCAGAAATCACATGGCAAGGCCGCGTGTATCACAACTTCACCAGCTTGGAAATCGGAGGGCATTTGAACAATTGATGATTTTGATCTGGGGTATTGCAAGTCGTGTATCCTTCATATCATCGCATTAAGACTCCTCGGGCTTCTCCTTCGTATCATGCGCAAGTGAGCATACAAGACCTTGCAACGTGACGCCAATGTAACTTTGTGAAACCTGTGTCCTCCTCATTATTACCACAACCACCCAATAGGGACCGGCCCACTCTCACACTGAGATGGTTGGCCCTTCTACAAGGCGAGGCCGAAAATGGCGAGAAGACCACCAACCAGCGCAGGTGTGCCAACGCCGAAGTTGGCAGCGGCAGCACCGGCGGCAGCAGAAGCAGTGCTGGAAGCAGTGGAAGAAGTCTGGCTGCCGGTGGCATCAGAGGTCTGGCTAGCACCAGTGGAGGTGGCAGAAGCAGAAGCAGATGCAGAGGAAGAGTCATCGTTGTCTCCAGACTCGTCGATGGTGATGTTGCCGCACTGAGAGTCACGGGCCGACCTGCAGGCGAATTGCTCCTGGCGGTCACCCTCGCCGTTGGGGCCGATGGTGGCGTTGATGCAAGCGTCGTACCAGAAGTAGCACATCTGGGAGGGGACAGTCTGCTGGTAAGTGCTCATGATAGAGTCGGAGATGTCGGTGCCGTTGGAGCACGAGCACGTGTAGTCGAGGGTGGACTGCAAAAGCAAGCACGTTAGTCAGAGGTCGCAAGAGTGGCGGGACGCAAACTCACAGCATCGCAAGTGTTGCCATTGCTGGCGATCTCGCTCTCACCACCGCAAAGGTCGACGCAAGTGTTCTGCTGAGCGGCACACCACGACAGCCTGCTGTCCTCGGGCACGTTGTTGACGGGCACTTCGCAGCAGGGGATGACGGTGTTGTTCTGGGCAGCAGCGAAGCCAGCAAGGGCCGAGACGGCGGCGAGGACGGAGTAGCGCATGGTGACTTGGTGTATGGCGCAGAGAGTATCAATGCCTGCGAGAGCAGAGTCAGCGGGAGATCAACGGTGATCAGCGGTGGAGAGCAGCTGCGCAGTGGAGAAGCTCGCTGGGGAAGCTGGCTGGGGGCGCAATGGGTGGAGTGCATGCGCGTCCCAGGCACGCAATTGCGGAGAAGGCGACTTACTGTGATGCGGGCTGTTTTCTGGGATGAGAAGGGCGGTTGCTGGGAGGCGGGTGTGTCGGGCGAGCGAGGCAGTCTTAAATGATACGCGGCACAGACTGCACCTGCACTAGGCTGCACTAGTTCAATGGAGTTTCCGGAGCAGGCCTGTATGGATGTGGAAAGATACGCTCGGACGCGCCTGCTTCCTGCCCCCGAGCATGAGGAAATTGCTGCCACGGCTAATAATCTATCTGCTGCCCATCTTCACCGACGCTCGCCTTCGTCGCGCGAGCGCGCTCCCTTGAGGCCGCAATGGCTTCACTCTCCCTCTCTTGCAGAAGCCGTTTCAAAGGAATGGCCACCGTGCCCGTGCCGCACTGCCGCAACACTCAGTCGCACGCTAAGGAGGACGGTTGGCTGTGCATTCCACCCGGCCATGCGCCGAGTGACGCACACCAGCTCGCAGAGCGCGCAGAGAGCGCCCATTTGCGATGGCGGGAAGCTATTGCTTGGGTGCTTGGCCTGGGGCAACATGCATGGGAGTGAGAGCTGTGCTCATCGGTCATTTCCATGGAAACCCTACCACAGCGACCTTGACACTTCGGCTCACCCAAGCGTGCCAGAGTTCGGCAGGCATCTTGCAACGGGCCGGGCTCCACATCAGCCACACTCTGCATCATCGACAGCGTCACAGTGCTGCCACCCGTATTCGATCCCTATCCTCCTACTTGGAGTCGTACAGTCTCAGACAGCCTCCCTTGGGGGCGCAATGTGCGCGACCATGGCCGACTGGCACAAACACCAGCAGGCTCTCCCGCGAGTCCGACGCGTCGCTAAACAACAAAGCGTCAACACTTCCTGTTTTTTTCGAGCGCATTGCCCGATGCAGGCAAGACCTTGCATAAGCCCCCCACCCAAGACCTCGGGCCGCACAGACGTGTTGGCATCGCGCGAACTCAACACCATCTGTGGGCCTTGCAAACTTGACAAATTGGTTGTAAAAGTCGCGCTTTCAGCGCGGACGCAGTTGCCACCTGCTGTTCTGCCACACCGTCCGACGCTTTGTAATGCCGGATCTACTCGATTTTGTACGTTGCTCTCACCGCCTGTGAGCTGCGTACCCGCGACCCACGAGTCGATGGGTGGCTGGTCTTGGTCACAACCTCCCCACAGAAACTTACAGCCGCAAAGCATTGCACACCGCGCATCCTTGCGCGAGGTTGGTGCTATGACTGCACTAACGGAGAGCAGTGTCACGAGCTCACAAGCTCACGAGCTCACGGCAGTCTCGGCGTCAAAGCTTCTGATCGCCTTGTGCACAGGTATATGTGAAATTGCCTGATCCTACAACAGTTCCTATCATTGCTAGTTGGTGCGCGCCTGGCTGATGCTTCAAAAAAAGCGCATTATTTCCGGCTCGTGTTGACCCCACGTACAGACGTACTCTCTTCATCCGTCACATCTTGCCCTCAATAGCGCAGGACATGTACCCTGCTTAGTCACTTGCTGCATCCAGCTACGAGGAGCATCAGCTTAGTTTGGTTGCTGTAGTCGTTGAACAGCCACGCCTGTTGGCGGAACAATCCAATCGACACCGAATCGATAGCTTCGAGCTCGCTACTCCGCGACTCATTGGTCGTGTTGTTCTTAACGTCGTCAGCAGATTACGCGGATAACGCAACATACGACAGCTCTACCCATCAGCTCCAGCTGTCTTCTATGGCACGAGCAGACAACGACGATGGACTTCAGCGGCGCCGCCACAACTTACTGGTTTCTTCTAGGGTGCTTCTGTAGATATTTATTATCAGTGGTAAATGAGCGTCAGAAACAATTGCAATTGCAATGAAAGCCCCCTGAGAAAGACATGTTTTGATATGCCTCAAGCACATGCCATTTCTTCTTGACAGCTGATTAAGCCCTCAGGATTGTATTCTAAAATTCTGAGCAGGAAAAATTGCAGATGCATAGCAGTGATTCACCGACTTGCTTTGAGTGAACCCTACTAATAGTTCCAAGCGCATCTACCGGAGGCCTTGAAGGAGATTTCGACATACCTCTACATTTGAAATGAGGTTGCGTATTAACCGGCAGCTGCGGCCAGAAATCTCCATCACAAGGAAGCACTTCATGCCTGGAGGTTGAGATGCGTGGCGGAGCTTCCCCGCATGTTGAACGAGCGTGCTTGGCCCGTGCATCCAACATCTTGCGTTCTGGCTAGGATCACTCTTTCAAATGGTCTGCCCACTGTCCGGAGAGGGTTTATAGGTTCTCCAGGAACATCAACCCATTCCCATGCGGTAAAAGTGTAGGCTACGCGTCGAATGTTCGACACAAGACCTCCATTGTTCGCTAAATTCAGATCCTGCATGATGTCACGACTTAAGCGCCATTGCGGAACTTCGTTCCAACAACCACACAAGACTAGCACACAGTCGTCTCATGTGTAGCTCTACTACGGAATCCCGACCACTGAGGCATCCATAAACCTGTCTCCCTTCGAATATGCAGACTAACTACTTCGTCTGCACTCTTGGTCAAGCTGCCACGCTCAATCATCACCCCAATTCCTACACAACAATTGGACAGTTTGTTAGCCACCAAGCTTCAGAATATCCTCAATTGCCGGCCGTGGGATTTCCCGTACCCGGATCCCAACAGGAGCAATGGATCTACAAAGTCCTCACCTTCGCGGATGTCGATCAAGGCACGAATGTGTTCGCCCAGAGATTGCTGCAAGCCTTGGGTCGGGACGCCCGAAACCCAGAAACAGTGGCATTACTCTGTCACAGCTCGCCTGAGTTTCTCTTCACCTGGCTAGCATTGATGAAATTGGGTTATTCAGTACTGCTGGTTGCACCCCAATGCCAACCTGCCGCAATCTTGCATCTCTACAAGTCTTGCAAGGCATCGGCCTTTTTCTATGACGTGGCACACGCAGAGCGTGCAGAGAAGACTTCCATTCTAGCGAAAGAAGAAGGCGTGGATGTTTTTGAGTCTCAAATAGTTCCTCTGCGTGAGGGGGAAAACATTTATTACGTCATTAACGAAGCAGTACAAGAAAGCTTTGAGACGCCTGATCTGGATGAGACAGCAGTCGCCTATCTACACCACACATCCGGAACCTCATCCGGATTGCCAAAACCTATACCGCAGTCCCACCGAGCAGGCTTGGGCGTTCTTCCTCGCTTACCGACATCACCTGGAAAGGCAACGTTCACCACAACGCCCCTCTACCATGGAGGAATTGCCGACCTCTTTCGAGCATGGACTAGCAACGCTCTGATTTGGTTGTTCCCAGGCAAGGATGTACCCATCACAGCCCGAAACATCTGCAACAGTCTGGAAGTGGCAGCTTCTTATGCGTCTGCTGAAGGGCACCCGGAAGTGAAGTACTTCTCATCGGTGCCTTACGTTCTACAAATGATGGAATCCGATGAGCAAGGATTATCATATCTGCAGAAGATGGATATGGTCGGCGTTGGAGGTGCAGCATTGCCGGCAGAGGTTGGTGATCGCCTTTCGGAGAGCGGTGTAAATCTCATCTCAAGATTCGGAAGTGCTGAATGTGGATTTACCATGTCTTCATTTCGCGACTTCTCAGCAGATAGAGACTGGCAGTATCTGCGAAACTATAACCCAGAGGAGCTGTTGAGCTTCGAGCCCCGTGAAGACAATCTGGCTGAGCTTGTAATAAAGCCGGGCTGGCCACATATGGTATTCAGTATCAGAGAAATGACTGGAATCTTGGCTGATTTAAGACACAGGCAAAACAGAACCGTCCGGACGGATCCTTCGCAACCGCAGATCTATTCGGCCCACATCCCTCGATCCCGAATGCATGGATATACAATTCTCGTGCTGATTCCCAGTTGACGCTCATCACGGGCAAGAAGTTCGATCCTGCGCCGCTCGAGGATGCAATTGCCACCTCGCCTTACCTAGACGACGTGCTGATATTTGGCACAAATCGGCCTTACCCAGGAGTAATCTTGCTCCGATCTGAAGCGGCAAGCCAGATGAAGGATGAGGAACTCCTAGAAGCGATCAAGCCCGTAGTGAAGAAGCTCAACTGCGACAGCCAAGACCATGCCAGAATACCGTACGATATGTTGATACCTCTGCCGCATCAGGAGCCACTTGAAAAGAGCAGCAAAGGAACCATCATTCGTAGATCAGCAGAGGCTAGGTTCGAGAGCATCATCAATCAGGCCTACGAAGAACAAGAATCGAACCAGTCGGTCGATGTCTCGGACGAAGAACTTCCGCAGCACTTCAAAAGGCTCATACAATCCATCACGTCCCAAACCGCAGAGTTGACGGACGACATGGACTTATTCTCGTATGGTGTTGATTCCATCGCATGTATGCAGCTACGGTCGCGACTGAGGGGCTTGGTACCGGACTGCGATAAACCGCTGCCGATGAGCGTTATCGAAGACTGTGGCTCAATCAAACGCCTGGCAGAGTACGTTTTGCGAAGAAGACATGGAGAGTCTGATGTCATCGAAGAGGATGAAGAGCAGTCGATGAAGGATCTGGTTAAACAATACGGCTCCTTCGATGAATATCCGGCACAGTCTTCTCCAAATGGTCAGTCAGACACACGCAAAAGAGGAGATATTGTCTTGTTGACCGGAGCGACTGGTGCTCTCGGGGCGCACATATTAGCTCTACTTCGTAAGTCTGAAACAGTCGAGGCCATATACTGTCTCGTGCGAGGTGTAGACGAGCATGCAGCAAAAGAGCGCGTAAGCAAAGCTCTTGAGCAGAGAGGTCTTACAAGTTTACACGCATCGGACCCTGCACATGCGAAGGTCAAGGTACTGCCAGCACAGCTGGGCGATGAGCGTCTTGGCTTAAGTGGTCCACTGTACGACCAATTAGCTGCAGAATCGACTTCCATCATACATGTTGCATGGACGGTCAACTTCCGCCTGAAACTCCGAAGCTTCGTCAAAGACAACATCGCAGGTGTCAGAAACCTCATCAATCTTGCGTTGAGCGCGAACCGTTCCAGCCCTCCACGCTTCGCATACTGTTCGTCCACGGCTGCTGTGATGAATAGTGAGGTGGACCAATCCGGCTATTGGCCTGAAAGGCTGCTCTCCGACCCTGCTTCAGCATCTCCACTCGGCTATTCGAGGTCAAAGTGGGTCGCAGAGCATATCTGTGCCGCAGCAGACAGTCGGACGAGTCTTCGCGGTCGGATCGCCGTTGTTCGTGTTGGGCAGCTCGCTGGTGACTCCAAATCAGGGGTATGGAACACCAAGGAAGCATGGCCGATGATGCTAAGCACGGCAAGCATCATCAAATGTCTGCCTGATCTCGGAGCAGAGTCTCTGGATTGGTTGCCCGTCGATGTCGCAGCGCAAGCTTTCCTCGAGTCGACACGGGAAGAGAATTGCAACCAGGAGAATATCCCCGTCTATCACGTCCTGAACCCGCATAGCCAGCCAACTTGGCACCAAATGCTAATCTGGTTGCAAGCCAAGGCAGACTTTGAGATTGTCTCGCCGCAAAACTGGCTGCAGCGGTTGGAGGAAAGTAACACAGAGCATTCGGCGAAGAAGCTACTTGGCCTCTGGAAGGAGGCTTACGGCAATGGTGTACAAGAGTCCTCACTGCAGGGACCGCAATTCGCAATGGATAAGAGCAGAGAACGCATACCGGTGCTGAAAGAGGTAAAGCCGCTGGACGAGGCTTATGTGCAGAGGGTGTGGGAATGGGTTCAAGCGAACGTAAGCTAAAGTAAGATGAACACATGGCTGTAGGTCCTACAGTCCCGCAGCTCTCACCGGCGATTCAACAGTCGAGAGCTAGAAACTGATCATGCGATGATCGGCAAGCTGACAGCAGGCGAATGCCGGACGCTGTAGTGAGGGCAATAACGCAACTAAAGTGAAATTTCGACTGGACTCTTGTGTGAAGCTTGGTAGTTTGTTCGTCTTCTCAGCAGAACGCCCACATGCAACACATAGGTCATAGTTGCATTGCAAAGGTTACATGCGGCTGATGGTGTATTGAGCATGTTCACTTGGGGCATTTTAATGCGAAGACTCACCGAACCGGCTGTACGGCGCATCCTTTGCAAAACTCGCAATGACTGTGATGCTATCCATGACCAAGAATTGGAAAGTCTCCGGGCAACAGGCAGCAACTGCCTGACTGGTGCTCCTGCTGAGGCGCTGACCCGCACATGCGCACCTGTGACGCGTTGACCGCTTAAAACGAATTAAGCCAGGTTAAAATGTCGGAGGACGGACGACTTGCGCTGGCCGCTCCGACTCCTCTCACGAAGCGAAGACGGGATCTGAAGCCATGTTCAAGCCACAACGCAGATGGGCCAATGACCTTGCGATTACCCGCGCAGAATCTGATCCTCAGGCAACCAGCCCTGTCAGCTGTCGACGGACGAAACTCTAACACCATGTGGACGCATGCAGCAGTGTTGTCTCACGGACAAAAAGCGAGTTCCTTTTTGTTGTTACGATGGCTGCTTGATGAACAAGGTCGTGGTTGATGGAGCAATTTACCCGTGTAGACACGTCAAGCAGCCTAAGGCTTGGCTTGCTGTTCTTGACACTGCCCAAGATCTACAGTAGCGTTTGTGGGCCAGAGATCGCCTCGCAATTGCGGAGCACTTAGCCGTGGATCTAGATTCTGGACTCCGGGGACACGGTCGGAGCGCGAGGACTCCGCGATGGGATCTTGGCTACCAGCTCTCCTGCAACGCCCGACTTTGACTTGACAATTCGTATTCTTGGGGTCTTACTCTGTTCGCTCGACAGCAGATTTGGGTAGCTGCACCCGGTCAACGGGGTTCAGTACGACACAGCAACGGGTGGCGGTCATTGAAGCAAGCGCCCGCTGTTGTGCACACATGTGAAGGAATCGCACAGGGTCTGAGTCGGGCTAAAGTTGCAAGGAGTTGCATACCAGGGGACGAAAATTCGACCGGCTCTGGCTACGATAGGAGGTAAGCGCAATCTCAGCCCTTCTCAACGGTGAGTCGGGCAGTTCGTTTCGCGCATCCCGACTCACTCTCGAACAAAGGCTAGCTTCCGCACCCTGACGCCCTAATTGAACCGACAGATGGACAAACTCTTGGTACTGCGGCTTGACCATAGTGTTAAACCCGCTCATATGATTCATTGTCCATGGTCGTCCTCCTTCTCAGACCTTACTTATAGTCCCTCCTTCCCCAGGCTTTCTGGATCTTTCCTTACGCTAAACACTCACACCTCCTCAACGAGCCTACACTAGACCTTGACGTGGCGCACACCCTTACATCGCCAAACATCGCCTCGCCACCTCCGGACCATATGAACGAAACAAACCATCAGACCTTGCGGCCTATCAGCATGGCCGACTCGGAAAAGACTGCTGCGCGTAGCGTGGGCGACCTGGAGAAGAAGGAGATGGGTGTTGGCGAGAGTGGTCTGCCTTCTGCTGCTGCCTCTGTGCATGAACAGACCGCCGACGAGAAGGAGCCTGGCGTCAGCGAGAAGCGCAACTCGAAGGCCAGCAACAGTGAAGAGGAAGATGACTTTGAGTATCCTACCAAGTGGAAGCTTGCTATCATCACACTGGCATTGTGCCTTTCGGTCTTTTGCATGGCTTTGGTGAGTCCAGCTTGATGCTGATTGGGATGGATGGTAAGGCTGACCCATGCAGGACAACACAATCATCGCAACAGCTATTCCTCGCATCACAGATCAGTTCAAGGCGCTTAATGACGTTGGCTGGTACGGTTCATCTTACCTGCTTACGACCTGTGCGACGCAACTCCTTTACGGCAAATTCTACACCTACTACTCGATCAAATGGGTCTACATTAGCGCCCTGTTCATCTTCGAAGTCGGGTCCCTGATCTGCGGTGTTGCGCCCAACTCAACGGCCCTGATTGTTGGACGTGCCATTGCTGGTGTAGGAGCTGCTGGTATTTTCAGCGGCGCTATTCTGATCATCGCAAGCACAGTTCCTCTGCGCCAACGTCCGGCCTACATGGGCTTGATTGGTGGCATGTACGGCATTGCGTCAGTCGCTGGACCCTTGGTAGGTGCAAATCCCAGAAGTGCGGAGAAGTGGAGCTTCGTACAAACCAAGCCTTTGCTAACGGCGTCTTAGATGGGTGGAGCCTTTACTGATCATCTGACTTGGCGTTGGTGCTTCTACATTAACCTTCCTCTCGGTGCTATCACGGCCGCGTTCATCATCCCGTTCTTCACCATCCAGCGTCGTGGCAAGAAGAATGAGGCCACCTTCAAGGAGCAGATCAAGAAGTTCGATCTTGAGGGCACGGCATTGTTCCTGCCTGCTATCATCTGCCTGTTGCTTGCTCTGCAGTGGGGTGGAAGCAAGTACGCATGGGGCAGCGGCCGTATCATTGCTCTTCTTGTCCTCTTCTTTGTGCTCATCTGTGGTTTCATTGCTATCCAGTGGTGGAAGCAGGAGGATGCCACCGTGCCTCCTCGCGTCTTTCTGAACCGCAACGTGTGGGGATCCGCCTTCTTCGGAGCCATGCTCGGCGCCTCCTTCTTCGTCATGGTCTACTACCTTCGTGAGTTGTGCTGCGGTCAGTCAGTGAACACAAGCTAACGGATAACAGCGATCTGGTTCCAAGCCGTCAAGGGTGTGTCGGCAACCAAGTCTGGTATCATGAATCTGCCAGCGATTCTCGGACTCGTCATCGTTTCTATGCTTGCTGGTGGCCTGGTTACCTACTTCGGCTATTACACACCATTCATGCTCTTGTCTTCGGTGCTGATGGCCATTGGTGCTGGGCTTCTGTCGACCTTTGAGGTAAACACGTCCCATTCTGCGTGGATCGGCTATCAGTTCATCTTTGGTGCCGGTGTTGGTTTTGGTATGCAGCAGATTCTTGTTGCCGTGCAAACGGTGCTCCCCGCGGACGACATTCCCATCGGTACTGCGACGATGATGTTTAGCCAGACTCTTGGCGGAGCGCTCTTCATCTCGGTCGGCCAGAACGTCTTCACGAACCAGCTCATCAAGAACCTTCACGCCGTCGTGCCCGATCTGGATTCGAGCCTGGTCCTGATGACGGGAGCGACTGAGCTGAAGAAGGAGATCGAAGCGCGCTTCCTTCCTGGAGTGCTTACGGCTTACAACCTCACGCTGACGCAGACATTCTATGTGTCGGTTGCTGCAGGCGCGGTGTCGATTATCGGCGCTGCGTTTGTGGAGTGGAAGAGCATGAAGGGCAAGAAGGTGGAGATGGCGATGGCATAAGCACGCCGGACCAAGATTGACGACACGTATGTGTTATTTGACGTCTTTGTATGATACCCTTTTGCAGCAAACAGTTGTAGTAAGCGGGCGTTGTGGAGTGGCCGGCCGGTGTGCTTCAGGCTTCCAGTTTCGGGCTTCCAGCTTCAGGCTTCAGGCTTCAGCAGGCTTTTCAGGATTATGTATAGATTGTAATAGACGGAAGGGGCAGGCCATGCAGTGGCAGTGGCTGCACGTGCAGTAGACTAGAGCATATCTTCTCTCAACACGCATCAACATCGACGCTGTGATGTCATGTCCGGGTTTTTCCCTCATGTGAAGATGGGCCGTGGCCGGATGACGTCGGGCGCTGCACAGGCTGCCGAGTTCCGGAGCGGTGCGTGGCTGCAGCTGGTGAGAGGCTCAGACGCGGCGCTGCAAACTGGGCAGGCAGCGGCAGTGACGAATGAGCGGCGTGGTGGCAGGCCGCGGACTCAGCCACGGCCAGGATCAAGCCTTTGCCGAGGCGGCCATCATTGCTTAGCGGTGCCCGCCCGTCCCGTGGACAGGGCAGGGCGGGGCGTGGTGCGTCGACGTGCTGCCAGTGTGTGATGCTGCGCCGGCCTGCCGCCGGCCTGCCCCCTCGCCCATCTATCCACGACTGCGACGTGCCCCTCGACGTGCCCCCCGACGTGCCCCTCGACGTGCCTCCCGACGTGCCCCTCGACGTGCCTCTTGACGTGCCCCCCAACGTCCCCCCCGACCGCGCGCACACACGGCCCGATTGCGAGCTGAGCGCACCGCGCAGCCAGATTCCGCGCGCACCCGCCGCGCAACCCGCCCGCATACAAGACGCGCCCGCCATGGCCGCGCAGACGGAGGGCAGCAGCATGGCCGCGACACACCAGGGCCAGGCGACGGGCGTGCTGGCCGACGG
>JAFISE010000114.1:0-101732 GCA_022560025.1 Stagonosporopsis chrysanthemi | reverse complement strand
GGTATTAAGCCTAATTATTACTATTATTATATTATATCTTCTATTGTACACTATATACAGTATTAAGATTTTATTAATATTTACAGTGCTAAAAAAGTAATATATATAGTATTTATCCTGGATATATTTTATATATCTTGTTTGTAAATATTAAAACTTTAGTTAGTAGTATCTATCTTTTTTTATTAAAAACTACTTTGCTTCTAGCTTTTTTTTTAAAAGGCTTTATAGAAGTTATAGTAGTAGTTACTTATAGTAGCTAGTAGTACTTTTTATTTTAAATATCTTAGAAGACCTTCTTAGTAGTACTTAATAGTATTAGTGTAGGTTTTCTATCTATAGTATAAGCAAGCTTATAGTGTAGTATATAAGCTAGTTACTCTTAAAACTTTTTTCTTTCTTTACTATCTATATTAGCTTGTACTACTTAGTGTTAGATTGCTATAAGTACTATAGCTATTTCTTAAAGTTCTTAAGTACTTCTAGGTCTCTCTTAAGATAGTTCTTAGCTCTTGTAAAATTATTTAGGTGTTAGTACTAATTAATCTTGTCTTAGTATATATTTGTAAGAACAACCTTAGTTCTTTAAGCCTAGTTCTTTAAGCTTACCTTATACTAACTAACAACTATCTAACTTAGATCTGTCTTCTAACTACTCCTTAGTATAGTCTTTTCTAAGCTTCTAGGTATAAGAAGAAAAGTCTTTACAGAGTTTAGATAGATAGTTTTAAAGTATTCTTTTGTACAAGTCCTATAGAAATAGAGATCTAGTTCTATAGTTTATCTTAGTACTTTTATACACTTTATAGTAGATACCTATACCTTTTAAACTTCTTTAGTATCTTATATTGTTATATTATACCTAAAAACTTGTTCTAGCTAGTAATAGCTTTATAATAAAATTTCTATAGTTTTATTTAGTTACTTATACAAGCGCAGCTAGAGTCTATATTATACCTAAACTATATAAGTTCTTAAATTATTTATCTTATAGTTAGAATTCTAGAGATCTCTTAATAACTAAAGTCTATAAGTTTAGAACTTCTTATAACTTACTACTCTAGGATTTAACTTTAGAAAAGCTGTATTAGATTATACTAAGATAGATACTTAGAGACTATAAATAACCTACTTAAATTAGATATAATACTAATATTAAAAAATCTATTAAGAACTACTACTAAGTTCTAGAACTAATAAAGAGATAGACGCCCTTAAAGCTCTATATTAGTACAACTGTCTCTTGCTAACAATAGAATTAATTTAGAGCTATCTTACTACAATCTCTTAAAAGAAATAGCCTAACTATAGCAGGAACTTGCTTAGTTATATGCTAGTCTTACTCTAGCAGATTGCTTTCTACCTATAACAAAAATACTACTAATAGGTATACTATTTTAATCTACTATAGGGCAGCTATCTAAAGCTAGCTTAGTACTTACAGTATGTAAAAAGCTCTCTAAAAGGACCTTTAACATTAAAAGCTAAACAGCTTTTAATTAACTCTAAATAGAAAAATTAGAAGCTTTCTCTACTTTTAAGAGCTGCTTTCTTAGTATAGCTATTAAAGAAAAAGTACTCTAATTAGAATAGTTTTATATATATAGACTAAGATCTCTAAATATATTTAAGTACTTAATCTAAGCTCTTAGTAGTAATTATATAATTTCTTTATTTAAATAGTAAAACACCTAACTGCCTATAATATAGAAAGAAAGAACAACTCTACTATACTAACCTATACTGTTTTATAACTCTTAAGATTAATAAGAACCTACTAGTTAGATATAAAAAAGAGCTCTGTTACAACAGGTTAAAAAGATTACCTTTTTCTTAGCTAATTTACTTACTTTACTTAAAGTAGCTTTATACTCTACTAACTTTCTAATATACTTATACCTGTAAAGGATATAACTTTAAGAGCTTGTTATAACTATAAGAAGCTAGGATACGTTACTAAAGATTGTACAGTACTCTGCGTGCACAAAATTAAGGTAGAGTAGAAAGATTTTGTTAATACTAAACAAGACTTTAACAAGACTAATTTAATCTCTATAGAAAACAGTCTTGCCTAAGAAAATTACTCTACCTAGGCCTAAACTAATATAATCTATTTAACCTTTTAATAGCTTTTTTATTTAGCAGACTTTATTTTTTTACTTCTACTATTCTTTGCAACTAAAGGCTTAGTATTAAATTGTAACTCTTAGTTAATACTAGTGCCTAAGGATCTTTGTTTTTAAACTCTAATATTGTATATTCTATTTCTAATTTACTTTATAAAGCTATCTAAAAGCTACTCTTCTTAGTTTAGGTTAAAGAGTTCTAAGATTAAATTACCTCTCTAGTAACCTAGTATATATAGTTATACCTTATAGTTAATAGCTAGAAAGTATACAACTACTTTTTATTAATATAGAGCTTAGGTTATAAGACTATATTATTAGAATTAAGTAGTTAAAGTGTTTTAAGCTATAACTTAATATAGATAGGTATACGTTAATATAGCCTGCTAAATACCCTTGTTCTTATAGTTCTATGCTGCTCTTACTAATAAGGTTGTAACAACCTTTGTAAAAATGCAGAGCCTAGTAGAATATATAGCAACAAGATACTCTATAGGAATAAAAAGAGTATTAGTAGTAATAAAGCCTTAGTGCTACTGTTTAATATATAAAAAGTATATTAAAGTTGCCTAAGTTTTATTTACAACCTTTAGTACTACCTAATAAAGTAGTAAACACTACTATAACTGCTCTAACTAAGATTACTACTATTACTACGCTCTTAGCTAATACTTTCTACTTTTTAATAAAGAAACTATAAAACAAGTTCTTTATAACTAGTCTATATAAGATTACTTATATTATAAAAGCAAAGTATAACTAAGACAACTCTAATAATACCTAACTAATCTAGAAACGCTTACTAGCCTAGTACTCTTAGTATACTAATGTGTTTAGCAAAATAAAAGCTAAAAGCCTTCTAGATTATTACTTTTATAACTAGAGGATTGTTCTAAAAGAACTTCTACCTAACTACTATTTCTCTTTATATAAACAGAACTTTAAAGAGCTTAAAGCAACTAAGAAGTTTATATAAGATTAACTCTAATATAGTTAGATTAAATACAGCTAAAGCCTATTTGTATTACTAGTGCTATATATATAGAAGCTAACTAGAAGCCTATATATCTATATAGACTATTATAAATTAAATAATTTAACTTATAAGGACTTTTTTCTAATACTTTATATAGGCAAGCTACTTGCCTAACTATATAAGGCAAAGATATTTACTAAATTTAATATTTAATTAGCTTTTAACTAAATCTATATAGATTCTGCTTCTAAAGAGTATAGTATATTTAGGATGTATTATATTATATATTAGTATAAGGTCTTACTATTTAGCTTATATAATAGCCTTGCTATATACTAATACTATATAAATAATGTTCTAATTAACTTTTTAGATAATTTCTATATTGCTTACTTAGATAATATCTTTATCTACTCTAAAGACTCTTAAACCTATTAGACATATATTAAGAAGGTCTTAGAACGTCTCTACTCTATAGGCTTACAAGTTAACATTAAGAAAAGTAAATTTTATATAACTTAAACTTGTTACCTTTAGTATATTCTTATAAACAAAAGTATTAAGATTAATTCTAAGAAGGTATAGGTCTTAATAGATTAGAAGCTACTTATAACTATTACAAGTGTAAAATTATTCTTAAGCTTTACTAGTTTCTATTGTTAATTTGTCTTTAAATTTTTTAAGGTAGCTAAACTTCTAATTATACTATAAAGCCTAATAAACGCCTAGATATAGACACTAGAATGCTAAGATAGCTTTAAAAGGCTTAGAAAGAGCTTACTAGCTATCTTAATACTATGCTACTTTAACCTAGACTATAAAACTAAGCTAGAGACAAACGTATCTAATAAAGTAGTTGTAAAAGTTATGTCTTAAAAACATTCTAATAACTGCTAGTACTAGGCTAGCAAATAGGTAGGGGTTAGGTAGGGGTTAAGGTAGCACGTGACAGTACCTAACCCCTACCTAACCCCTACCTGCGCTAAGTTAATACTAAGTAGGTAGAAGTTAAGTTGTCTCTACTTAGAGTAGAGGTTAGGTTAAGGTTGCTAAAAAATACACTAAAAATTAGCTTTGCTAACTCTAACTATATATAGAAAAGATTTATAGGATTTTAAATCTATTATTTTTCAAGAAAATAACTCTATTAGATATTAGAATTGTAAGGAATTATTATTACAGCAAATTATTATATTATATAATTATTAGTTTAGAAAGAGTTTACAATTGCTTTTTATAGATATACTTAGAGAATTAGAGTTAGAATACAAACATATACACTAATTAGCTAAACAATATTTTACTACTACTAAAAGCACTAAGCTTATTGTAGTATTAAAGAGCTAGCTTAGAATCTTTCTACTAAATAGTAACCTTCTTTATATATATAGTGTTTAGGTTAAGATTTAATAATATTAGTACTTATATTAAATTGTATTTGCAAATACACATACCTTTAAAATATTCTACTAAGAAAGCTTTACTTACTTCTTAAATAGCTTTAATTGTAGAGTATTAGAAACAAGCATTGCTTATTACCTAGATATACTGTGTGATTTTGCAAACAAAGTGCGCAAATAGCAGCTTGTAAAAGAGAAGTTTGCTACTCTTCTAGTAGCAACAGATTTTGCAGAAGGTAATAGCTACAAAGAATTAGAACAGTTCTATAATAATAGCTTGTAATAACCTACTGCTAGGCTTATAGTGCTAGGGCTTGCAAGCAAGTTTAGTAGATAGAAGTAATTTGCAGGTAGCTTTTATAGTAAAGAGCTTAGCTTTTAGCTTTTAAGTAACAGCCTGTATACTAGCCTTGTTCTTAATATTTTTAAACTTTAGCAGCATAGTAGTAGTTGTGCAAAGCAATAAATAGGTTGTAAGTAGTAAGTAAATAGTAGATACAGGTAGACAAACAGATATTTTGTAAATATCCTACAGTTATAGTAAGTTTGTTAAGCTCTATAGCTCTGTAGCTTAGTGCACAGCTATACCTGTAATAATTAACTGTAATAATTATTTCTATATATACAACTAACTAAGCGCTTTTAAAAAAGCTTATTTTAAGATAGATTTAACTTTAATTAGGTAAGTTCTCTAAATATGTAGCTAGAGTTAATAATTATTAGATAGTAAAGTAAGTAGGGTACAGCCTAGCTTAGAAAATCTACAAGTAGGGATAGCTTTGCTGCTAACTTACTAGCTATTACTATAATAGATAACTATAATAAACTACTATATTATTAAACGTAAGACGCACCTTTTAATAATACTGTTTTCTAGTTAATCTAATGTTTTACAGTATAGATATACAAACTATAAGTATAGCAGTCTTGTAATTTAGGCGCGTTTTTATTTGCCTGCAGTGTACAGGCTACCTAGCTTAAAAAAATAAAGCTATAAACTAGTAACTAGTTAGTAACCTAACTATAATAACTACTATACTTGCACATAATTTTGTGTACTATTATTATAGCTATAGACTTTATAGAAGACGTTTAACAGCCCTATATTAAGTAAGAAGATAAGCTTAAGCTGCCTGCTTTTGCTAGTAGTTTGTACATTCTAGATTGCTTTAAACTAGAAGAATAAAATAGTCTTATTAACGTAATTATTACAGCTACTTATTACATTGCTAAAGCTAATTATAATAGGGCTTTGCAACTTAAGAGGCTAAGGTTTGCTACGTCCTTAATTAGCGCAGCTAAGGTAGATCTAAGAAAGGCTGCCTTACTAATTTAATATTCTCTTTTAAGGGCTAGCTTAGCAATTCTACTTGTATAATCTAGCAGAGAACTAGAGCTTTACTTTGCAATAAAAAAGAAGTAGCTATTAGCAAGGCCTGCAATACTAACTGCACAGCAAAATATTAGCTTCTTAAAAAACTAAAGACAGTAGCAATTTATATAGCTAGTACTACTAAATAAAAGACTAAGATCTAGTAATAAGCTAAAAAAGATCTTAACTAGACCTGCTACAATATCTGCAAGAGCAGTTAGTTATTACGTCCTGTTATTACATCTTTATTCTAACTAAATATAGCAGAATAGCTTAAAGATAAGCTTAGTGCTGCCTATAAAAAATAAGATGCTATTAATTATAAGATTAATATGCGTAACTATTTAATATCTATTTCTAAGGTCAACGCTGCTGTTAAGAAGAAAGAAGAGTTAAGTACTAGCTAGGCAGCTAAACGCCTGTTTAGTGCTAGTAGTGCCCTTAAAATTATCTTCTAAAAAGAGTATTAGAAGAGTCTTAAGAAGCTAAAAACTAACACCTTTAACTCTAATACTAAGAAAGAAGAGTAGGTTAAGTTTTGTAACAAGCTTTTGCTAAAGAGTCTAGCTGTATGCCTAGATAATAAGTAAGAGTAAGTTATTACATCTAATTATTATATATATTTACTAATAGTACTAGGCAGCGTAAGCCTAATAATTACCTAGCTAATCTAAGTAATAGTAGCCTTTTTTTAACTGTAGACAACTCTTATATTAAGAGTAATAATAGTAATAAGTATAAGGAAGAACTTAAAGATAATAGTGTTAAGCTAGAGGTATACTTTACAGCTATGCTAAATAAGTATAAAACAGATAAGCAGTATTAGCAAGCTCTTATAAAGGAAGAGAAAACTAATTTTAAGAGTTTTAGCAATTTAAAGGACTTAGCTAGTAATAAAGAGGATAAGAGTAATAATAGTAATAATAACAAGTAGATACAAGCTATCTAGTGCGCTAGCTCCTTAGTAGATTATTACAACTAATTAAAACAGCTTAGACTTTAATAATTTCTTTTAAACTTTAATTATGCTTAACTTGTTATAGGAATAATATCTAGAGATTGTTAAAGTAAAGACGCTAGGAATATTAAACGCGTTATCTATAGATTTTCTTTTAGCAATGTTCTTTAAACCTATCTACACTGTTTTTTTTTCCTACTAAAATATTATATTACAATTAATTATTACGTTTAATTATTACAGCTATGCCTTTACTTCTAGCTAGCAACAGAGCTAATAGAGTATCTAGCATACTGTAAGATCTTAAAGGCCTTAAAATAATTGCACTCTAGACTATAAAAAGTAGAACCTAGCAATTAGTTTACTTACTAAAGCAACTGCAGCGCAGTCTTTAGAAAAGTAAAGAGAGCAAGGTAATACTAATTGCATAAGACAGATAGTAGAGTACTATAGCTTAGGCTAGAGATCCTGTTGTGCTATATCTGTAATAGGGTTCTGCTTCTTGTACTAGATATGTCTAGACTTAATTTAGAAAGGCTGCTTACGCCTTTACTAGCTATCTGTATCTATATTGCTTTAACTATAGGTATATATTACAACACTTAACAGTAAAAAGTATTAGAACTAAGTATATGCTAAATTACTTAAGGTCTTAAACTTATTTGCAAATTAGAACACCTTTATATAGCTAGCTATCTACTATACTATAATAATAACAATCTTAGCAGGCTACTATTCTACATCTAGTATACTTAATACTTGCTTTTAAAAAGAAAATTGTACAGCTTGTTATTAATAACAATTAGTTATTCTAAATAGTTAAGCAGCTATTATTTTAACAGTTTATACGCTTCCTTTAGCCTAAAGCTGTGTTAACTAGCTGTAATAAATTTAGCACGTTATTTAAGCATTAATTTAAAGACGCTAAAGCAGTATAACTCTAGGACCTTAGTAAATATACAAGGCTATTTATTGCACTTAACGCCTAGACTTCTAGTAATTACCTAAGCTTCCTAGTAATTAAAAGATACTATATTAATAACAAGTAGAAGCTTTAAGAAGTGCTACTAGATTTTATCCCTATACAAAGAAAGTATACTAGAACGTCTATAGCTAAGGAAGTTATACAAGTCCTTTAAAGTACAAGCACTATAAAAAGATTGCTTAGTATTATATATAATAATATAAGTAATAATAGTACTTTATTATAGTTAGTTAAAGCTCTTCTAGCTAAAGAAAGTTACACATAAAGCTCTAGGAAAAATACTATCTCTTACTTTATGCACGTAATTAATCTTGTTATTTAGAATATTATATTTTATCTAAAGCTGTTAGCTTTTCTAGAAATAAAACAGAGAGAAATACTACAATCTTGCTACATTTAAAATATTTAAATAGATATATTAGTTTCTAATTCTTTACACAAAGTAAACTTTCTTTTATTATAGATATTTATTATATACTTATAAAGACATAGCTGCAAGCAATTATTATTGCAATTAATCTATTGCCTTAATAATTTAAGAGGTTTTTAGCAACCTAACAGAACCTACTAGCAAGTAAACGCCTGTTAGTTATTTAGGACGTAAAAACAAAGTAGAATTCTACGTATAATATGTGTAAACACGCAGTTAAGCTTTAGCTATATATTAACAAATAGCTTAAGCAAGAAATCTAGCTAAAAGGCACAAGTTTTAAGGCTAATTAAGATACTGCTAAGGCAGATTTTAAAGACCTTAAGAAACTCCGCCTTAGAGTATCTAAGTAGCACTATCTCTAGGCAATTATATACATGCTAAAGAACTTTAAGGTAGCAATAAGCTATCTAAGTAAGAACTACAAGCTTTATATTCTATACATCTAGCTTATATATAGACGCCTTTTTAATTTCTTAGAAGATATAACTAGCAAGCTTAGAGAAGATACTAACAGCGTTAACAGTAACAAGTAGCTAGACAATGTTTAGGCTGTAGCAGATAAAGGTTGTACAAAGTTGTTAAAATACTATACAAGAACAAGTAAAGATTAAGGTTTTTTTTTTTTAATTATATAATAATTCTAGACTCTACGCAAAAGCTAACTGCTTATAAAGTGCTGTTATTACAGTTTATTATTACAGCTATATACTAATAAGATCTAAGAAAAGTTGTAAGAAGTTTATTATAAGTATACTTACTATTAAGAATTTCTAGACTATTTAGACTGCTATAATAGTACTAAGACTAAGAGTAATAGCCTAGTTTCTAATACTATCTTAAGATAATTATTAGAGAGTAAATAGTTTTGTAAGCTAGCTATACTAATTTAATTACAGTTAGCAAGCTTTTTTATATATAGTTAAAGTTTAACTTTTAATATAGATAAGAATATAGGCCTAACTAGATTTAAAGATAAGTCTTATCTAAGTACACTTTATATTCTATTAGGCAACAGCTTTAATATCTTAGAGTAGTAGAAGTTAAACAAAGCTTTTTATCTTTATCTTGCACAAGTTATAAAAGATATTCTAGTAGTACTTATCTTATAAGTAAGAGTAAAGCAAGTATTTAATACTACTAGAGATGTGCTTAGAGATTAGAGGCACAGACTTTCTACCTAAGCTATCTAAGAGATTATAATCCTAAAGGATTTAATATTCTTAGAAGCTATAGTAGAAGATAACACTCTACCTTATAACAAGGTAGATAATCTTCTTAAGTTGCCTGCCTGCATTAAGCTAGTAGGTAAGATTAGAATTAATATTAAGAGTAAAATTATAAGGTTACTATAAGCAGGTAATTAGACTTAAAGTAGATAAGATAGCTTTAAGGCTAAATTAGAGTTGTATTTAGATATTAGACAAATTCTTAAAGTGTAAGCCTCTAGATTTAATAGGAGTATATATATAAGAAGCCTATACGCAGCCTAGCTCTTAGCCTAGGTGTGCCTAAGGTAGGGCTAAGAGGTATTAGAGAGGAATCTTATAACAATAGCCTCCTTCTTCTTACAGCTTGTCTTAAACTACTTAGAGTTCTTATTTTTGTATAAAGTATAGCTGCTAGGCTCTAGAAAACCTCTGTCTTACAAGAAGAAAAAACCTTAGCTAGAAAAGCTACTATAACTGTTACAGAGATTAAGTACTTAGACTTAACTCTAGAAGCTAGTGCTATTGTTAACTTACCCCTAGCCTAAGCTAAGGAAGGTGCAAGTAGTTACTAATACTTAGCCTTTAGTCTCTAGCTGTGTACGCGCTTAGAGTTGTAGCCTTTCCTGTAGAGCTTTAAGCTCCTCTTAGGTTAACTTTAAACAGGTAGGCCTACTATTAGCTAGTATATTAATTAGGCCTTAACTTATTATTTATAAGGTAAATGCTGTAATATTACCTTCTTAATACTCTAAACTTATGCCTGTAGATAGTAAGAGTTGCTCTAAACTTATACTTGTAAGCAGTATAGCAGTGCTCTAAACTTACACTTTTTAGTAGTATTATATATATTTTAAACTTTACTCTTAGGTAGTAGAACTAAAGGTACTCTAAACTTATACTTATAAGCAGTATTATACAAATTCTAAACTTATACTTACAGGCAGCAGAATTAAAAGATACTTAATATATAAGTTCTTTAAATATAAATACTTATACTTTAACTTATAAGTGCTCTACAAGGTTACTAATAGGCTTTTATAATAGGTCTAGCTCCTACGTAAGCAGCCTTAGGATTTATTCTTTTATAAGAGTAGTATCTTATATAGTAAACAGGTTATAATTAACTATTTATTACCTTTTAATAAGTGCTTAATTTAATAATTATGCAGCATTATTAAACTTCTAGTATTTACCTTATTATACTCTAGGTAAAATAGTAATCTACAGGGGTAAGATTGTGTAGCTATTAGCTATACAAGTAAATAGTTGTATACTACTTCTAGGCGCAAGTAAATATTATAAAGAGTAGGTAAGAAAGCAGTTAGAAGTTAGAGCGTAGCTAAGAGATAGTTAGTAGACTATATAAACACACTATAGCACTTTAACTTCTTATATACTACACTTAACTACTTGTATCTCTTTACTATAATACTTCTTTTGCAACTAGTTATTATAACTCTAGCACTTTTTTATATTTTAAACAAGCTTCTACTTAACTTTATATATACTTTGCTTAATAATATAGCTTTATAGCCTTTACTTATACACTTTTAGTACTATAGCAGTATTACTTACCTTATAACTACTTCTAAGACTAACTCTAATAGTATAATTTTGTTGTTTATTGTAGTGTTTTAACGCGCTAAAGGCTATACTATATATAACAACAATTTTAGTATCTATTCTAGTTGTGCTTAGGCCTATAAAGGTAGTTGTGTTAAGGTATACCTAAGCCTTTTCTAGTATTGTTCTAGTACTAACACAAAGCAGATAGAGGCACACTTCTATTAAGCCTGCAATATTCTTAACTAGCTAATTAACTGCGCCTTTTACAAGTATAACAATGCTGTTACTGTAGCAAGTAACACCTTAACTAATACTAAGGTCTTTAAGACTACTTAGACCTTCTTCTAGACTGTATACAACTATACTAAAGCTTGCTATATTAAGTTTAAAGAGTATAATACTATAGTTACTTAGAAGGTTAAGAGCAGTAGCAAGACTAGGTCTTAATACTGTTACAATTGTTAGGTATCTTACAAGTACAATCTACAGCGCTATAATATAAGAATAGTCTTAGTCTTTACTAGATATTTGCTAACTTTATAAAGGCTGCTATTAGTATAGTAGGCAAGAAAGTGCCCTTTAATATTGTAGTTAATAGCTTAGTTAAAGAGTACTTTAAGAAGGCTAGTTGTACTGCTAATACTAAGAAGTGTTAGTACTACTATAGTACTAACATCTCTAGCGCAACTAAGGCTTCTCTAGCTGCGTTTAGTTGTCTTTTTGTAGCAGCCTCTCTTACTAAGAGCAGAAGCTAGGGTAGACGTAGTAGTCTGCTCTTCTGCCTAAGTCCTGCTTATTATAAGAAAGAAGTTTAGGTTAGTAGTAGTATATAGAATAGCTATAAAAGCTTTCTAAGTTAAATAGTTTAATGCTAGGTATAACCTACTTTACAATTACATCTTATAAGCAGAACAAGTTCCTTAACTATTTAGTAACTATATTAGATTGTTACTAGACCTGTATTAGCTTTTTAATAGTTTGCTATAGGTTAATACTAATTGTGTTACTGTTAGACGTGTAGATTTAGCACTAATTGCCTATAAAAGACTTCTATAGACGTCTTCTCTTCTTCTTTAGAAGTTTAAGATTCTTAGGCGCTTTATACTTTTAACCTACAAGTCTTAATTATAATAAGTTATAGGAATCTTTATAGTAGTCTTTAAGTATCTAATTATAATAATTAAAATACTTATATAGTTTCTAGGTTACGTCTTTATTTAACTAACTTAGCTACTTTACTCTGTACTTACGCCCTTAGGCAGCAGAGTTGTAGTACTTTAGGATTCTCTTAACCTTGTACCTATTGCAAGGTAGGGCATCTATAGGAATCTGCACTAGACCTAGCTAGAACTCCTTGCTTGCAAGGGGCTCCCTCTAGGGTTTAAGTAGCAAGATATTAAACACTAAGTATACTCTGTCTATAGAAAGTAGTAGCTTAAGCTTGTATACTAATTTCCTAACCTTCTTAAAGACTGTAAACAGCTCTAAGTACCTTGCGTTAAACTTCTTTAAAAGACGCTTAGTAAAGAAGTTCTTTATATAGAAGATTACTTAATTCTCTTTTACAAAGTGTTATTTAGATCTTTTAGAGTTGTACTAACAAGCTTAGCTCTATTAAGTATACTCTAGAGTCTTTTTTGCTGTAGCCTAAGCTTTATACTAATATATAAAGCGCCTAGCAACTTACTATTACAGCTTTAGGGCCTTTGCGTCTCTGTCTTAGTTAGTAGGTAGTTAGCATAACTAATACTTATCTAGTACTCTGTTAAAGCCTTTAGAATTAATACTATAGGTAACCTTAATAAAAAACTTGCTATAAGCTATATAAAGCTTTAAGTTATATATATACTTTGTATACAGTAAGAAGTCTACTTAGTTGTCTTGTTAGTAGTTTATATAGATACAAAGGTACGTCTTAAGCTCTTAGTTTTGCTGTTCTGTCTAGCTGTCTGTCTAGAGATAGAAGGCTATACTAAGATAGTAGACTATCTTAAGGTAGTAGTATATATTAGACTAGAACTAGCTAGTAAAGATAGAACCTTAATCTAACAGCAGGGTGTCTAGCAGGCCTTGTAGCAGGAAACACTGTTCTAGCAGCAGCTTAGCTAGGCTCTAGGCTGTAATTGTCTTGGTTCTAGAAAAGTATTAGACGTACTTACTAAACTAGTCTACAAGGACTAATATTAAGTTATACTTGTTTTCTCTAGCATTCTTAGATATAGGTAGATCTATAACAAAGTTAAAAGAGAAGTAATACTAGGTTATATTAGGTATAGAGAGAAGTAACAGTAGTCTTTAAAGCTTGTGTCTCTAGATCTTATTTAGTTAACAAGCTAGGCACCTATAGATATACTCCTTTATATCTCTAGTTAACTAAGGCTAGTAGTACTTTTGTTTTAAAACCTTAATAGTCTTTTTTATACTAAAATAACTCCTTATAGAGTTATTATAATTTCTTAAAAGAATAGTTTTGCAAAGAGTTATATTCTTAGGAATCTATACTTTCTTACTCTTATACAGGATGCTATTAGAGTTAATTTGCTAATAATACTATTCTTTACCTGCTCTGCCTACTTCTTAGCGTGTTAGCAACTTGTTTCTAGGAAAGGCCTTATCCTGTTCTTAAACCTGTCTAATAAAATTAAAGAGACGTTCTAAGGCCTCTAGAGTATATATAGTCTCTCCTTGCATAGCTATATTTACAAAGTATATAAGAGCACTAACTTAACTATCTAGGCTATAAAAGAGAGCTGCTGTAATATTAAAGTCTATTTCCTAAGCTTTAAATAAATTAGATTAACCCTAATTGCTATAATCTATAAAAGGCTAGTTAAGAGCTAAGAGAAGCGCACTTCTAGAACTAGACTGCTGCTAGCAGATATCTACAGAGACAATACTACTGTGCCCTAAACTTATGCCTGCAGGTAGTAGAGTTACTAACTCTAAACTTACACCTCTAGGCAGTAAAGAGTATACTAAACTTACACCTGTAAGCAGTATTATACTTTCTCCTAAACTTACACTCTTAGGCAGTGTAGTATATTCTAAACTTATACCTTTAGGCAGTAGAAAGTACTCTAAACTTACGCCTATAGGCAGTATTATACTATCTTCTAAACTTACACCTTTAGGCAGTAGAATTACAAAAGTATCTTTAGAGTATTAACAGGTTGCTCTTAGCACCTCTTTAAAGTAGTTAGCACTTTATACAGCTTATACTATGCTGTAAGCTATAGACTTTGTAAGAGTCTATATCTAAAGCTTCTGCTAGAGAGTAGGTAGTATAGCATCTCTTAACGCTTGCTGCTCTCTAACAACTATACCCTAAGTATAGTTAGGACACTTTAAAGAGCTGTCTACTGTATTCTTAGGTCTAGGTTTGTATTTAACTTTAAAGTTAAATCTAGATAGCTTTTCTGCCTAACAGGCCTATTTTAAAAAAAGCTCTTTTATTATTATAAAGTACTTTAGATTGTTATAATTAGAGAGTACTTAGATTATAAATGCAGCATGCTTAAGGTATTACCTTTACTGCTAGAATACTAATATAATTACTAACAGTTTCTTATTATAGGTATACTATCTTACTACTAGTCTTTAGAACTTCTTGCTCTAGAACGCTACTAGCTTCTAGTAACTCTTAGTTATTAGCTTAGACGTCTGTAGCTGTAGTAGTATAGCTGCTATAGCAAAATCTAATACGTCTATAAGGACTACAATTAGCTTTACAGAGTTAAAGTGCTAAAGCACTAGAGCCTTAGTAAACTAAGCCCTAATATTAAAGAATGCTGCACAGACATTCTTAGGCTAGCTCTATAGTCTATACTATTTAGTTAGGCCTTTATATATATTTTTTTTTTAACTTTGCTCTCTTCTTCTAGAGATTAAGTCCTTCTTAGTCTAGCTCTAAGTTCTAAGCAGCTGTTATATAGTCTACTAGTAGTTGCATAATACTAGAGTAATTGTACATAAACTTCTTATAGAAGTTTGCAAAGCTAAGAAATACTTAGATGTCTTTATAGCCTTTAGGCTTAGGCTACTTTGTAATAGTGCGTACTCTTTCTAAGTCTATTACTACGCCCTTAGGCATAACAATAAAGCCTAGAAACTTAATAGACTCTATTAAGAAAGAGCACTTGCTTACTTTAGTAAATAGGCCCTACTTAACTAAATAGTTAAGTACCTCTTTAACGTAACAATTATAATCTTCTAAGTTCTCTAAGTAGATTAAGATGTTGTCTAAGTATACTATACAAGTCTAATTAAGTAGGTCCTTTAAGACTTTGTAAATATACAACTAGAAAGTTACTAAGGTGTTAGCTAACCTAAAGAGTATAACTAGATACTTAAAGTGCTTATATTATGTCTTAAATATAGTCTTCTACTTATTACCTTCTTTAATCTAAAGCCTATAATAGGTATTATGTAGATCTAGCTTAGTAAAAACCTGCGCCTTTAACAGTCTATTAAGCATCTTACTAACTAAGAGAATTAGGTAGCAATTCTTAATTATTACCTTGTTTAATCCTTAGTAGTCTATACACAGTCTTATAGTACTGTTAGCCTTTAAGATAAACAGGATTAAGGCACTAGCTAGAGACTTGCTTAGTCTAATCTACCCCTTCTTCTGTGCTGTGTTAAGGTATTCTTAAAAGATATCTAGTTTCTTGCAAGAAAGGTTATATATTAAGAGATTTAGTACTTTTATACCTTCTATAATGTTAATAAAGTAATTATACTCTTAGTAAGAGAGTAGTACTTTTAATTAATATTTGCTAAAAGCGTACTACTTATAGTAAAGCTTTAGCAGTATAAAACAGAGTTTATCTTTATAAAGCTTGTTATCTTTAGGTAGAACCTAAGGCACGTCCTTGTTGTAGTCTGCTAGAGACTCTTTACAACCTAGAATAGAGATAATACCTGCTATATACTCTTTTAGTACTGCAGAGACTAACTAAGAGTAGTTATTCTAGTAGAGAAGGTCTAAGTTGTATTAACAGCGTACTAAGTTAGGGCACAGCTAAAGAGTACTTAGCTAACTCTTAGTCTTACACAGGGCCTGTAGGTAAAGCAAATATAGTTGCTTGCCTAGGCCTAGGTTGTTAAACAGTTCTTAGACAAAGGTAATAAAGACTTTCTTTGTTCTATTAGTATACTATATAAATATTCTTTTAGCAAAATAGATATATAAGTCTGCTTCTGCAAGCTATAAGTACTTTAGAATAAGGTTATACCTGTAGAAGTTAGCTGTTTAAAAGGTTTCTAGTCTTACTTACTTTATAGTACCTACACTGTTAAAGCAGTCTATAGTTAGCTAGCAAGACTTATAAATCTATAGTTACTTGTTATTAATAGTAGTAGCTATTAGTTTCTTTATATTGCTGTAAGGTATAATATTTGTCTTCTCTAGACTTGCCCTGTTAGCAAGATTTAGCTTAGTACCTAAATTATACAGAGCTTAAAGTGTCTTAGAAGCGCTGCTAGGCACTTGTAAGTACACTATTACTGCAATGCAGGTCTTCTTCTTATTAGAATCTAGCTCTAGTAGCAGTTAAGATAGGTTTACTACTAAGGCTTTCTTTTTCTCTAGTTCTACTTTAGTTAGCTATTCTTATAGTCTTAGTTTTTCTAGTGCAGTTTATAGTAATTTCTTAGTTAAGACTAGTTTTTACTACTTTGTAATGTCTAGTACCTAGAGTTCTATACTAAGGCTATAAGCAGCTGTTAAAGCTCTTCTAGAACAGTGCTAGGTTTGCTATAAGCTAGAGTATTCTTACAGCTATTCTAGTATTTAAACTTATACCTAAACAGAGAACTAGAGCTATACTTCTCTATTAGTTATTAGTTAGACTTTTCTAAAGTAGCTTTTAATAGTCTTATAGCAGTTTCTGCGTTGCAAAAGGCTTTTTTAAACTTAGACTACTCTTAGATATACTCTAGTGTGCTATTGTGTTAGATTTCCTTTTATAATAGCTCTAAGATTTTACTCTAGATAAACGCTATCTTGAACTTGTAGTCTTTTATACTATTATTAAACTTAAAGAAGCTATATAGTAGCAAAGACTTTCTTTAACTAAGTAGTATAAAGAATAAGTTTATAGAGTCTTCTTTCTTCTACTTAATTTTAAAGAACTTCTAGTAGTTCTTGTAACAAGTAAAGACAGAATCTTAGACTAGCTGTTCCTCTACTATGCAGAGCTTAGCCTATATCTAGATTAATCTCTTAGTAATCTATTATTAGATTAATTCTCTGTAAGTACTAAACTATATAGTACTTATAATCTAGTAGGTGTAGGTAATAGAATCTTTTAGCACTTAAGTATACTAAAACACTATCTTAATATCTTTTGCCTACTAGTTAACCTACTAGGGGGTTAGAAACGTTTTCTCTATACCTAGCTTTAGCTTTAGCTAGATGTTGTTTAATGTCTGTATAAGCTGCCTAGCCTTATTAAAGGCTAGCTAGCTATAGCCTAAGGTCTATCTGCCCTAAGCTTTTTTTATTATTACTACTGCGCAATTAAGTTACTTTTATTATAGCTTAATCTTAGCAATTAGTATATTACAAAGCTCTACTTCTTCTAGAGCATCTAGTTTTTTTACAACTATTGCCTAGAAGCTTGCTACTTCTTCCTAGCTCTTGTACCTCCTTAGGTATACTAAGAGCATTGTTACTCTTGCATTAATAAGCGCAAAATTTCTATTGCTTAACATGTCTACTAAAGTATTGTCTTTGTAATTAGTATTATTATAACACGTCTTTAAAGTTGTCTTAAAGTTATTAAAGAGTATATCCTCTGCACTCTGTGTTGCGCTCTAGAGAGTACAATGTCCTCTAGCTATTGTTAATACGTAGCTAGTAATCTACTCTAAGTTGCAAGTTAACTACTTCTTCTAAGAAGAAATAGGAAGAATTTAAATTATAAGGTTACTGTAAGTAGGTAATTAGACTTAAAGTAGATAAGATAGCTTTAAAGCTAAATTAAAGTTATATTTAGATATTAGACAAATCTTTAAAGTGTAAGCCTCTAGATTTAATAGGAGTATATATATAAGAGGCCTGTGCGCAGCCTAGCCCTTAGCCTAGGTGTGCCTAAGGTAAGGCTAAGAAGTATTAGAGAGGAATCCTGTAACAAAAATAGATAAAGATATTAAAAAAGTTAGCTTATCTACTTCTTTATAAAGAAAACAGCAGCTATTAAAAAGAGTAAAGCCTATACAATTTAAAGAGTAGCTGTTATTAATAACTATAATAACTAGTTATTTAACACGTAGAAAATCTAAACTAAAATTACTAAACTTAATAATAAAATTGTACAACTATTCTAAATTAAGAAATATAGTTAAGCTACTATACTATAATTATATTAGTGTAGATATAACTTTGCTAAGTACTTTAAACTTAACTCTAACCTAGGTCTGTATAACCTAACTCTTACTTCTACCTATGCTAGAAGTACTCCTACTTAACCTTTACCCCTAGCCTGTACAACCTCTACTTTACTACTACTCTTAAGTCTGTGCAACTCTAACCTTACTCTTACTTACTACTAGGTACCTTACACTTATTTGCTAGCCTATAGATTAAGCTTCTTAGTTAGAAACTATAGCTTCTAGTACCTAATAGTATGCTACTACTTAAGATATAAACGCCTCTACTACTATCTTAATAGTAAAGTCTAGTAGTAGAATTAAAACTAAATCTTTAGACAACTAATATATAACTACTATTAGATTCTTTAAGCCTCTACTATCTAAGAAGGTTATTATAAAGTCTATAGATATTTCTTTCTATATCTTGTCTAGAAGTAGTAAGAGCTTTAGCAGGCTTTATTTTAATTCTTACTATAGTTTAGTTCTTTTATAGATGTTGTAGTTTTCTATAAATCTTTAGATTATAGATAATATTTCTAGCTAAAAGTAGTTTCTTAAAAGTATAGTATAGGTGTTTTCTCTGCCTAGGTACCTAGCAATTAGTAAATAATAGATATTGTTAATAATTTTGCTCTGCAACACTTTAGAGTCTAGGACTTATTTTCTTCTCTAGTATAACAATCTTCTTTAATTATCTAGTAACTATTTAGACAGAGACGCCTTGATACCTAGCTAATATTAGAACCTAGCCTAAGCTACTAAGCTAAATAAGCACTAAAAAGGTTAATAGTACTTATAGACTATACGTACAGGCTTAGAGTAGTACTATATTGTTACTGTTAGCCTAGCTAGAGTCTAACAGCTAGGACCTAACAATATCTTTCTTCTAAGAAAGTGCCTAACCTAGGCACTTAGTACTAGGCCTTCTATAACAGTTATAAGAAGCAGATTACGTGTTAGTAGTCTAGTGTTACTTTTTTATCCTATAAAGTATCTCTTACCTTAGCTGTATTACAGATATATTATATAAATAGACCTAACTACTACTTTGTACAGAGTAGAGAAAGACAATATAATAATAAAATAGTAGAATACATAAAATTATATTTACTATAATAGTTATAAGCCTAGATTGCAACTAGAAAGCTTGCTTACTTATAATAACTAATTAGCACCTATAATTAAGATTAATAATTAATTATATAGTATAGAGCTGCTAACTTACTAATATATTATTAATAATAACTATAAAATTAGACTCTATAGTTACCTAAGTAACTGTTATCTTTAATTAAGCTAACAACTAGTACAAGTAGCTGTTTATTTAAAAAGATACTATATAGAAGTATAATCTCTAGCAGTATATAGACTCTGCTACAAAGGTAGTAGACTTGCTTATATTAATAGTACTATTAGAACCTTAACTTAATAATTACAACAATAATACTACGTTAATTGCTTACCTTACTACTATATAGTAGAAGCTCTATTAGTAAGAGTATAAGTAATAAAAGTAAAAGAATATTAAGTTTAAGCGTTAAAAGAAAGCTCTTGCTAAGTTTAACTCTAAGATTAGTAAGACAATTACTATAAAGCACCTTTACTTAATTAAGAATAAAGACACACTATATAAGCAACTAATAATACTTAAAAAGTATCTTGTACTATCTAATACAATATAATAATATAATCTAATTACATAATATAAAGCTCTCTAGACGCTACTATATAGTAAAAAGGTTAAAAAATAGCTATACTTTTAAGTAGAGATTACTAATATATATATCTCTGTAGAGGTTTCTAAGATAATAAGATTAAGAGTGTAAGAAGATTTTATTATTGCCTGTAGAATAATTAATTCTAAGTATAGTACGTTAGGCCTGTAAGCTCTAATTAACCTAAAAGACGCTAGCACTGCTATCCTATTAGTAGAAGACTACGTTAGTAAATTTACTACTTACCTTAAGCATGTGCAACTGCTGTTAACAAGACTTAGCTTAATAGTAGCAGAGCTTAACGTTGCAAAGTCTTAGCAGCAGAGCAAGAATAGTAACAAGACTAAGCCTTAATGCCTATATAGCCTAAAATATTACTAGGTTAACTGCTAGTTAATTAATATAGAGTACTTACAAAGGCTAAAAGCCTATACTAATACAATTAGCTAAAAGAAGCTTAACACTACTTTAGCTACTAACAACAACTTAAAAGACAAGATTAATAAGGCACTTAATAAGTAGTATACAAAGTAGCAATAGAATAAAGAGAGTATTGCTATAGATAATAGTAACTGTCTTACTAGACCTATAGCTAATACTATACAGTATATAACTTAGGATTAAGAGCTGTATACTTAAAACAAACAGTAATTTAAGACTATAATAGCTTGTAATAATTAAATTAAAGTAATAACAATTATAGACAATAACCTAAAGCTAAAAGAAAACCTTTATATAGTAGTAAGCATAGAAGAAGATATTAATAAGCTTAGCAACTAATAGATTCTTAACTCTAGCTCTAATACTTATATAATTAACACTAAGAAATAGAAGAGATAGACAAAAGAGTATAATACTATAGCTATAGACTTTGTTAAAGCTAGAACAGAACGTGTTTAGATTATAGCCTAGAGAAGTATAAAGCTTATAGCAAATACACTTACAAGTGTATAATTGCTAAGACTTACTTATATTGTATACGTTAAAAGATTTATTACTAGCCTAATTAGTTTAGCTTACTATAAGAAGCTAGATATATACTTTAATCTAGGACGTAATTTTTTCTATAAGAGCAATCTAGAATTAGTTCTTGCGTACCTAGAGTATAACAGAGGACACTAGCTAGTAGACACTAAAGTCTTATACTAACTAAAGCTAATTATTCTATTATTATTTAGTACTACCTACTAACCTTTAAAGGCACTATAACTAGATTAAATAGTTAATACTTAGACAGCTTACTAGATATAATGTTATCTTAGCAAGAAAGCAATTAAAAAGCTTATATTAAATGTTAATAGAATTGTCTTTACAGGAGACACTAACAGCTTCTATACTGTCTATACAGAGTTAAAATTAACAAAGTAGATCTTTTAACAACAATAAAAGGATTAAGCTTAAAAGCCCTTCTATTAAATCTTAGTTAATGTTATTTAATTAGTACTTTAAAGAGAAGCCTGCTTAAATAGTAATTAATAGGCTAGACACTCTATTAATTAATACTTAAAGTAGTATAAAGGATCTACTTTCTATTGTTAATTAAAGCCTTTTCTAAGCTAATAGATTATCTAAGATATATACAGTATATAGCAAGTCTTTAATTGTAATATTATAGTAATTAAGACAGATAATAAGTGTAGATATAGGATATTACTAAACTTTCTAGAAGAACTTTGTAAAGATATTATTATTTAATAAAAGCTATAAGTAGAGTATATAGAAGAATAGAACAGACTAGTAGAAAGAGCAGAATTGCTGCTTGTTACCTAATCTAGAGCTATAAAGATCTAAGCAAGACTGCTAAAGTCCTTAGCTTATAAGCTAATCTAAACAGCAGTATATATCCTTAATTAGACACTAACTAAAGCGCTATAATAGAAGACACTGTATAAAGTTATATAGGAGATAAAGCTAAAGGTTTAATATATACAACTAATAGGCTGTTAAGTATACACCTTTAACAAGTTACTTAAGCATAGAAATAAGCTTAAATTAAGAGTATTTATTAGCTACCTTGTTAGCTATAACTTTACTAACATCTTTAGAATCTAGCTGCTTACAAAGGACTAGGTTATATGCACATAAGATATTATTTTTAAACCTATAAAGTTCTACAAAGGCCTGTAAGACTATACTTAAGAATTAGTAATTAAAAAAGTTATTAAGCTTCTTGCATTTCCTAAAGAGTTTAAATCTAATAATATAGTAATTAAAGATCTTTTAACAACTTAATAACGCTGTTAGCAACAAACTATACTAGTATCTAGGCTTGCAGAGTCTTAGATAAAGGGTAAGGTAATAGAACAAGATAAAGAGCAGCCTAATATAAGATTGCTAACTCTAGATACTTTAATTTAAAATTAATAAGACAATTCTCTACTCTTAGAATTAGTACTAGAGTAATACACTCTAAATAAGTAGTTAGCTTAGGAACAACAATATAATATTAAGTAAAGATCTTAAGATCTGTTAGCAACACAGATTAAAGGCTATATACTTAATAGATATAAAAACAACGCTCTAAGATGTTAAAACCTTAATTTTAGCACAGACAACATTATTAAAGGCTTACAACGTACACAACAAAACGCTAGTCTCTAGGAACTAGAGAGATAGCACTTTTATGCTGTCTCTTACAGAGAATTAGTTAACAACTACCTTAAGGCCTTCTTAACTGCCTTAAAGACTAAGTTAACTATAAAGATATACTATATATAGGTACTAAGAGCTCTATAGTTATACTAAGAGCTTAATTCTTATTAGTTTAGAGAGTAGTTTTAACAAGCTACTTAGAGAGAGTATTACAAGATCTAGAGCAAAGGCTACTTTGCTAAAATAATATAAATAGCAGAGACTACTAATATAAAGATACTACTTCTAATATAGGTATTTATATATAAGTTTAGTAAAGATAGCTACTTCTATTAATTTAAGGTATAACTTATTATCTGTAGTAACTTATAATAGCTATATAGAGACACTTACGCTGCTATACTAGCTGCTTAAATATTTTAAGTACTTATTATAATAGCTAATTAATTTAGATTAGAGCTACTTTAGTACAATGTTCTAAATATATTTCTTAATACTATACTTAACTAAAAGCTATATATAGAGACACTAGCTAGTTTTAAGAAGAATAAAGAGCTGCTAATAGTGCTAAGAGCTCTATATAGACTAAAGAAATTACTGCTCTTGTAGTACAAGGACCTAAGAGAGATATTAAAGTCTCTAGGCTTAACACCTATACTAGGATTTCTATACGTCTATATTAATAGCTAGTTAATCTTGTTTATCTATATTAACAATATTGTTATAGCTTTCTACCTATTAAACAAGCACTTATACTAAGACTTTATAGAGAAACTTAATAAGTATTATAGCTTAAAATACTTTAGAGAACTTAAGTAGTTCTTAGGTATACGCATTGTTTAAGATACTAAAGTATATACAATTTACTTAGTATAAGACGCCTATATTAACAAAGTTGCTGCAAAGTATAATATTCTGTCTATTAGCTGCCTTTTAGAGGTGCCTATACTAGTAAATTACCTAGAATAATCTCTTAAGGAGCTAAACAAAGCTTAAACAAAGACTTACTAAGAGCTTATAGGCTACCTTGCCTACTTAACGCAGAATACACAACCTAACCTAGCTTGTACTTATATTATCTACACTTTATATTTAACTAATCTTAGCTAAGTATATATTAAATTAATTTAGAAGGTATAGTATTATATCTTTAAGACAAAGTACTAAGCCCTCTAGGCTTAAGCTGTTAACAAAGTAGAGATATAAGAGTACCTTACTACACTATAAGACTATTGCAAATTTATCTTCTTTAGAGTATTTAATACGTCTTTTACTAATAATATTAAGATATATTAAACCTCTTAAGGATACATATTTTAGCTCTTTAGTATAACTATTAACTAGAAGTTAACACTTTAATACATAGTTACAAAATCTACACCTAAAGCAGAGCTACTTACTTTATTACTTGCTAGATTAAAAATAGAAGAGTAGTACTATCTATTTAAAGAACTATCTTTAGAGCTTAACTAGATGCTAATTATTTAGTACAACAATTAACAAACTATAGATATAGTTACAAAGGAGCAGGACAAGCTTAGTACTAAGCTAAAACACGTTAATATCTATTAGAACTAGGTCTACTAGAAGGTTAAAGAGAACTGCCTCTATATATACTAGAAGCTTACAAACTAGATACCTGCTAATAGTATAATAAAGATCTTTTTATAATAAAAGTATACTAAATTTATATAGTAACTATACTTAAATAATATTTGTTTAAAGGTTTGTAAGATAGATAATAATACCTAAGAAGTTTATCTTTATATTATTAGTTTACTACAAGATAAAAAGGTATATAATAGTTATAAGAAGTAGATTGCGTGTTAGTAGTCTAATATTACTTTGTTATTTTATAGAGTATTTCTTGCCTTAGCTATATTACAGATACATTATATAAATAGACTTAACTGCTACTTTATATAGAGTAGAAAAGAATAAAATAATAATAAAATAGTAGAATATATAAAATTATATTTATTACAATACTTTCTAGTAGCTAATAGCTATAGCTAGGCTATACTAGCTTAAAGGCGCCTTAGCCTCTTATGTGTAAACTACTTACGTAAGTAGGCTAGCTCTTAGCTAAACCTAGACCTATAAAAGCAAGGTAGAAGCTTAGAAGTAGTTATATAACTCTACCTAGACCTTAGGTCGTTTAATAGCAGCTTAGAGGTAGTTACTTGTCTCTCTACCTAGGTAAGCTTAGAGGCTACTGCAGTGCAGCAGCATGTCTTTTTATCTTACTTAGGATTAAACTTACGCTATTAAAGTAGTCTATAAGTACTTTATTAGAACCTAGCCTAAGCTACTAAGCTAAATAAGCACTAAAAAGGTTAATAGTACTTACAGACTATAAGTACAAGCTTAGAGTAGTACTATATTATTACTATTAGCCTAGCTAGAGTCTAATAGCTAAGACCTAGAAATAGTTAACTTTTATATTATTACTCTTTGTAGAAAAGTACACTACTATATATAGTTAGTTATTGTAACTATACTAAGATAGTATACTTTTAGTTACTTATCTTAATATATTATACTTAAGTACTATCTTATACTCTAAGTTAAAGTTAGTAAGAGATAGTTCTACTATAAAGGTAGCTTTTAGCTCTTTAAAAAAGTATTATTACTTTAGTCTCTACTTAAAGTTTGTATTCTTCTTAATAAGTGTAGTTAACAGCTCTGCTATTTCTAAGAAGTTATTAACAAACTACTAGTAGAAGTTTATAAACTTTATAAAACTACGTACTCTCTTTACTAATTTAGAAGGTTTCTACTTTTTAATAGTAGAGATTTTCTCTAAGTCTATAATTGTTCTCTTTTCTACTTTAATAAGAAAGCCTAAGTACTTAGTATATTTTACTAAGAACTTGCTCTTACTAATATTAAGGTATAAGCCTATAAGAACAAGCCTAGTTCTTTAAGCCTACTTTATACTACCTAATAACTACTTAACTTAGATTTGTCTTCTAACTACTCCTTAGTACAGTCTTCTCTAAGCTTCTAGGTATAAGAGAAGAAGTCTTTACAAAGTTTAGATAGATAGTTTTAAAGTATTTTTTTATACAAGACCTATAGAAATAGAGATCTAGTCCTATAGTTTATTCTAGTGCTTCTATACACCTTGTAGTAGATACCTATGCTTTTTAGACTCTTTTAGCATCCTGTGTTGTTATAATATATGTTATATTATACTATAGTAATACTTTTAATCTTTACTCTCTTAGATTAATTTACAAAGTATTTAATTACAGATAGTCCTAGGTGTCTAAGCTTCTAATACTATATTATAGTAGTTGCTCTTTATAGTAATTTTTTATTATAGTTTATATACATATAGAGTGCTGCTATAGCTGTATTTAGTTGTTTAATAACCTACTGTCTAAAGCTTTCTATTAAGATAGCTATTATAGAGCTATCTCTTTATTATAGTATTATTAAATCTTCTTAGTTATCTTACTATATTCTTTGTCTTTAGAGTAGCCTAAATAAGACAAGGTTGCAGAAGAAATCTAAGCATTAGGTAATATTATCTAGGCATAGCCTTTATTTACCTTAAGATCTTTCTACTTCTACTTTAATAGTACTATATTCTTTTATCTAGACCTTAGAGTTCTTAGTCTAGATATAGTCTCTTATCTCTAGTTAGTATATATCTTTAAGTCTTAAGAGATTATTACAGATATATATAGTTGTAGTAGAGTCTAGGATAAACGTATCTTTTAATAGATATCCTTGTTAGCTTATGCTAAATACTACTTCTATTATACCTTCTTTAAGTCTTGCTACTTTGTATTTGTCTAGTTAGTCTATAACTATATTAGAAGTTTGCAATATCTTAATATAGAAAGTAATTAATTATAATACTATTATTATTTAAAGTTACTTAGCTTCTAGAGACATCTCTTATATTATTCTCTATAAGCTAGTATTATATTTAAGCTTATACTATACTAGTTTTATAATACCTTTATTTAGCTTAAACTACTTAGATGCCTTAGCTGTGTCTATATAGTAGTAGTTAGATATATTATAATACTATTTATAAGCAGAATAAATATCTTTAGCTCTTGCTATATTCCTCTCTAGAAACTACTAAGTTCTAGCACTTTAACTATCTATTTTTTATTTGTTTTACCTAGAGTTTCTCTAGCCTTAATAATAGTTGTTAGATAGTGCTCTTAGTTTTACACTAAAGGCGTCTCTTTGTAGATTTAAGTTAAATTTACTACTTACTGCGTATAATGCCTTTCTTATAGCAAAGGCACTCTTAGGCTTCTCTTTTAGTAGATATTAAAGGCTTATATAATTATAAAAGAGTTTATTATTTTTTTTCTATTTATAGCTTTTTTATTATCTTCTAGCCTTTAGAACTCTATAGTCTAGGTTAATACTATTCTAGATACAGAGCCTAAGAAAATATTAACTATAGCTTTTATTTGTATAACCTTAGCTACCTTAAGAGTTTTAGCTTAAGTTGCTACCTAATTATATTTACTTAGCTATATCTCTTAGTTTGCAGCTGTTTATATTAGTCTAAGTACAACGTAGTATCTTTCTTGTACTTACGCTAGAGTAGTAAGCTAGGTACCTCTGTGTACTTAGAGTCTCTAACTTTAGGTAGGTATAGCTCTTTAAATACTTAAGATACGGCTTAGTAATATATTACACAATAGAATGCGCTAAGCTAGAGCTCTTAAAAAAGCTACTACTTGCTTAATCTAGATTAGTTTTTGCTTAGATATATCACTTAGAACCTATAGAGAGTTTGTAGACCCTAGGGTTAGGTAGAGGTAAGAGTAGTACAAACTATCTAGCTATTCTAGGCGATATATCTAAGCTAAAACTAATCTAGATTAGGCAAGTAGTAGCTCTTTTAAGAGCTCTAGCTTAGCGCATTCTATCGTGTAATATATTACTAAGCTGTATCTTAAGTATTTAAAGAGCTATACCTACCTAAAGTTAGAGACTCTAAGTACACAAGAGTACTTAGCTTGCTAGCCTAACTTACGCTCTTTTTTTATTTATATCTACTTTAACTATGTCTTAGAAGGTAGTTATCTAGTTGCACAGTATTCTATTTTCTATACAGTAGCTTAGCTATAGATATAGTATTACTGTTATAAGAATATACTTAACTATTCTTAATATTTTACTTTTTTTATCTTAATAGTCTTTTTTAAGTATTTTATATAACTTAAAGCAAAGCTTATAGTCTTTGTAATTGTCTTTATATACTTCTTGTTTTTTTTCTAAGAAGTCTAATACCTATATTAGAATTATAGGTATTTATTACATAGTTATTAATATATCTATTACTTTATATATTATTCTGTTAGCTTTGCTTTAACCTACTTAAATAGTTTATAATAACGTAGTTAAAGTATTGCTTATACTTGTTACTAGTTTGTATTACGCAATTTCTAGAGGCAGTAGTACTTTTAGTTGTATATATTAGAGTTGCACTTTTTTAAGATTTGCTAGCAGCTATATATCTTGCAATTAGCACTTAATCTTAAGTTAGTAGTACTAGGAGACCTAGTTGCTTAAGTTAGTAGAAATAACTATTATATCTCTCTAGTTCTAGTTTATTGTTATTTTACTTATAGTTAGTACTTATTATAGTAGTAGTAAAACTCTTAATTGTTAGATTAGATAGTAATTATAGTAAGTTAATAATAATATATTAATTATATATCTTAAAGTAGTTTTTATCTAATCTAGGTTCTAGTAAAGGTCTTTACATGTTTCTTAGCAAGTTTATTACTTAACCTATTCTTCTTATATCTTTTATTTAATAACTACTAACTATTACTAGGCTTGTTTTTTAGTTACTATACTAATACCTATCTTTCTTAGCACTCTTATAGTAGCTTATTAGGTTATTTGCTTTTATTTAATTTAGGCCTTTATATAAAAGGACGTAGTAGTATTTACTTTTAATAAGGCGTTGTTATTAAAGTGTGCTTATTATACACTTTAAAACAAGAAGTATTGTCTAGTTTAATCTTAGTACTCTCTTTCTACTAGTTCTTAGGCTAACTTATAAATAGGTGCTAATTTATATTAGACCTAAGTATAATACTTTTTAGAGCAACTTTGTTACGTAAGAAGAAGCTATAGTAGAAGAAAGTAGAGAGTAAAAAGAGCTAAAGGCAGTAGCTATATAAGCTATTTGTAAGACTACTTAAGATAACCTCTATTAGTTAGCCTATACCTTAGTAAGTATAGTATAAGTAGTAACTGCACAGCTTAAAGAGATATTAGCTGCTAATATATTACTTTATTAGTACTACGTCTAGCCTATTACTAATTAGGCTATAATAGAAGTAATAAGAGTACTTACTGCATAGGTATAGTCTCTGCGCAATAAGGTAGCAGAGCTAAGGCAGGTAGTAGTATCTCTATAGGCTCTAGTAGCTAAAGCTTTATAGTAGAGCACTAGAGGTAAGAGCCTAAAGAAGTTAGTACCTAAAAAGGCATTAGCTAATTTAGATACTCTCTTAGTAGACGCTAAAAAAAAGATAAGCAACGTTAGTAAAGCTCTAGCTTAATTACTATATATATAGTAGAGTAGATATTTTTCTTTATTACTTAGCTAGGTTAGTAGAAGTTTAAAGTAGTCTAGATTTTCTTTGTTTTTTAAATTTATAACATACTTACTTAAACTATTACTAGCTATTTTCTTCTTAGAATTAGATCTTATTTAGTAACTACTTTAAAGAACTTAGTAATTATAAATACTTATTATAAAACGCTCTTAGCTTATAAAGAGCATTCTTAAGGTTTTCTACTAGGTACTAGGTAAGGTTAGAGTTATATCCTACCTAGCTTACATAGTACTTTAAATATTATTAGAATAGTTTGCTTACTAGTATCTTATACACTTTTTATTCTTTAACTCCTTAGATTAAGACACTTAAGAGTTTTAAGGCTTTTTATCTAGGCAGAGAGTCTGCTAGGTCTTTGCAGAGTATATCTAAGGTAAAAATATTATAAATTTATAAACTAGAAAGAAGTTTTAAACACTATAAATAACTAACTTACTTAAGAACCTAGAATAGACCTTTCTATAAGTTAGATAGCTTTTAGCTAGATTAACTTACAGCTAAGTTCTTAGTTGATAAGTATACTTTATTACTTACTACCTAGTTAACTAAACTGTAGTACTTGTCCTTAGTAGCTCTTATTTATAGCTACGCCTTTTCTGTATTCTCTTTAGCTACCTTCTAAGCTTAGTATATATAGGTTACTAGAGCAAGTATATCTTAGTAGTTTAAGTTATTACAAGGAGTTATATCTATATTATATCTATTTTACTACTAGCTCTGTCTAGGTTAGCTTCTAAATAATACTTAATAGAGAGTTATTCTAATACTAGAATAAGGTAAGGCAAGCTGTGTATAGTTAATAAGTAGTAGTAATTTAGACTAGTTATTTTAATAGTATGTTATAAATAGTTATAGCTACTAGTTAATATACTTGTTAATAATCTCTATTTAGCTATTAGTTTTCTTATAGTAAGTAGTAGAAAGCTTAACTTTAATGCTAATAATCTAACAAAACTTAGACTAGAAATAGGACACAAACTAGGGTCTATAATTAGACACTATTAACTTAAGAGTACAACTAAGATAATAGCTTTATTAAATAAATAAGAAGGCTATTTCTTATATAGTTATTGTCTTATAGTATAAGATTATAATTGCTTGTTCTATTGAATAATTAATAATAACAAGTATTTAATTATTTCTAGCTTTGTCTTTTAGAAAATTCTTAAAATCTATATATAGGTACTATATAGGTTAATTAGAGATAGGTAGTAGATATAGGTATCTACAAAGTTAGGTCTATTTTAAATAACTATAGTAATAGAAGATATAGTTTCTTATATATTGTTTATAGCTTGCTTCTATACTCTGCTAGTAATACTATTAAAATAGTAGCTAGTAAGTTTTCTTTATACTTAGGTAAGTAGTAGATACTTAGTTATAAGATTCCTAAATAAAACGTGTATATAATAAGAAGTCTAAGACTATACACAACTAATCTTAATATAAGAGCAGGCTGATATAGATCTAATAACTAGAAGCTAGAGACTTTTACTCTTTCTTAAAGGCTTAGTAATTATATTGCAGTACAGCTCTAATTAGTTCTTAAGAGTCTAACTATATCTCTAGCTATAAGGTATAGATAGTATATACTAAGGAATATAAAAATTAGACCTAGGTAAGGTTAAAGTTAATATAGTTGTAAAGTTGTTAGAGACCTAATATTACCTAGAAGTAATTATCTTCTTAAGCTAACTTAAGGTTAGCTTAGTTATACTCTTTTTAACTAAGGATATTAGCTTTTTTATTATTCTTCTCTAGAGTGTACTTAATTTAGAATTTAAATAGAGCAAGTGCCTCTGCCTGACTAGCTTATTAAGTGTTTAGAACTTTAGTAGTTATAAAATACTCTAGAAAACAGTAGTTAAAGTAGACTTAGATCTAACTTAGTATAGATATTAGCTCTACTCTCTACTTGTTAAAGGCCTAGATAATAGCAAATAGCTCTTTGTTATAGATCTCTTAGTTAAGCTTTAAACCTAATAGAGAACAGCTATAGAACGCTGTAAGGTACTAGCAGTTGTTAGGATGTTTCTAAGATATAACTCCTGCAACTACTCTATTCTATATATCTGTCTCTAGCTTAGTTTTATAGTCTAGGTTAAAGTAGCATAGTATTAAGATAGCTAGTAAGCTTTCTCTAAGCCTTTTAAAGCTATCTTAGCAATCTAGTGTCTATATAAAGACGTTTGCTAGGCTTTGCAATATAATTAAAGGTTTAGCTACTTTAGAAAATTTAGAAGCAAATTAATAATAGAAACTAGTAAAGCCTAAGAATAATTTTACACTTATAATAGTTATAAGTAGCTTTTAATCTATTATAACCTGTACCTTCTTAGAATTAACCTAAATACCTTTATTTATAGGTATATACCTAAGGTACTAAGTACAAGCTATATAGAATTTACTTTTTTAAATATTAACCTACAAGCTTATAAAGCAAAGACGTTCTAGAGCCTTTTTAACGTATATCTAGTAAGTCTAAGCGTTTTTAGAGTAGATAAAGATGTTGTCTAAGTAAGCAATATAGAAGTTATCTAAGTAGTTAATTAGAATATTATTTATATAGTGTTAGTATATAGCAGAGCTATTATATAAACTAAATAGTAATACCTTGTACTTATATACACTATAACGCGTCTAGAACATAGTGTACTTTTTAATAGCAGAATCTCTACAGATTTAGTTAAAAGCTAATTAAATATTAAACTTAGTAAATATCTTTGCCTTAGATAGGTAAGTAAGCAGCTTATCTATATAGAGTATTAGATAATAGTCTTTATAAGTTAAATTATTTAATTTATAATAGTCTATATAGATACACAGGCTTTTATTTAGTTTTTATATATATAGTATAAGTAATATAAATAAGCTTTAGCTATATTTAATCTAACTATAGTGCAGCTATTCTTATATAAACTTCTTAGTAGCTTTAAGTTTTTTTAGGTTCTATTAGTATAAGAAAGAGTAATAGTTTAGTAAGAGTTCTTTTAAAACAATCCTGTAGTTGTAAAAGTAGTATTCTAGAAGGCTTTTAGCTTCTGCCTTACTAAATATATTAGTATACTAAGAGTATTAAGCTAGTAAGTATTCTTAGATTAGTTAGGCGTTGTTAAAGTTGTCTTAGTTATGCTTCTCTTCTATAATATAATTTATCTTATACAGATTAGTTGTAAAGAACTTGTTTTATAGTTTCTTTATTAAGAAGAAAAAAGTATTAGCTAAGAGCGTAGTAATAGTAGCAACCTTAGTTAGACTAGTTATAGGGGTATTTACTACTTTATTAGGTAGCACTAAGAGTTACAAACAAAACTTAGGCAACTTAAGCACACTTTTTATATATTAAACAGTTGTACTAAAGCTGTATTATTACTAATACTCTTTTTATTTCTATAGAGTATTCTGTTACTTTACGTCCTATTAGGCTTTGCCTTTTCTAAAGAGTTGTTGCAAAGTTATTAATAAAAGCAGTATAAGATTGTATAATTAAGAGTATTTAGCAGGCTGTATTAATTAAGACCTATCTATATTAAGTTACAGCTTAAAACACTTTAGCTACTTAATTCTAAAAATATAGTCTTGTAATCTAAGGTCTATAATAATAAAAGAGTAGTTATATATCTTTTAGCTATTAACTATAAGGTATAACTATATATACTAGGTTATAAGAAAGGTAATTTAATTCTAGAAACCTTTAACTTAAACTAAGAAAAGTAGCTTTTAGATAGGTTTATAAAGTAAAGTAGAGATAGAATATATAATATTAGAGTTTAAAAATAAAAATCCTTAGGTACTAGTATTAACTAAGAAGTAGAGTTAAATACTAAGCCCTTAGTTACAAAGAATAGTAGAAGTAAAGAAATAAGGTCTACTAAACAAATAAGATAGTAAGAGATTAAATAGATTATATTAGTTTAGGCCTAGGTAAGATAATCTTCTTAGGTAGGACTATTTCCTATAGAGATTATATTAGTCTTATTAAAGTCTTTTTTAGAATTAACAAAGTCTTTTTATTCTACTTTAATTTTATATATGCAGAGTACTATACAATTCTTAGTAAAGTGTCTTAGCTTCTTATAGTTATAGTAAGCTCTTAGAGTTATATTCTTTACAGGTGCAGGTGTATTAGAAAGTTAGCAGAGTGTAAAGGTACTCTAGGCAAAGTAAGTAGATTAGCTAAGAAAAAAGTAATCTTATTAACCTGTTGTAACAGAACTTTGTTTTGTATCTAACTAAGGTGTTCTTGTTAATCTTAGAAGTTGCAAAACTAGAAGTAGCAGCATAGTAAAGTTGTTTCTTCTTTCTATATTATAAGTAGTTAGGTGTTCTACTATTTAAGAAAAGAAATTATACTATTGCTATTTAAAGCCTAGATTAAGTACTTAAATACTTAGAGAGATCTTAGTCTATATATAGTAAAACTATTCTAAATAGAGTACCTTTCTTTTAATAGCTATACTAAGAAAGTAGCTTTTAAAAGTAGAGAAAGCTTTTAATTTCTCTATTTAGAGTTAATTAAAGGCTGCTTAGCTTTCTGCCTGCTTGTTCCTAATAACAAAGTATGTCTTAAAGAGCGTAATTATCTCTTTTATAGTATAAAAGCAATCTGTCTTATTATTAGAGAGGTACTAAGGTTCTAAGTATTCTTTAGCTAATCTAGAGGTATAACTCTAGACAAAGGCTATACGCGTATATATACTTTAATAGTAGTCTATATTAATATTAAGTTAGTTTTAAATAAAGGTATACTATTACTAAAAGGTAAAGTTACTTCTATTAGTAAAAACCTTAATATTAGGAGTTCTTTTAGAAAGCTTCTTACGTACTATAAGTACTAAGCTAGCTTCTAATAGCTGCCTTATAGTAGATTAATATAGTACACCTATTAGTAGCGTTTCTGTTATAAGTAGGTAGCAATCTGCTAGAGTAAGACTAGTACGTAACTAAGCAAGTTTCTACTATAATTAGGCTATCTCTTCTAAGAGATTATAGTAAGATAGCTCTAAATTAAATCTGTTGTTAGCAGTAGATAGTTATGCTAATACAGGGCTCTAGGGGCGTCTAGCTCTTAATTAGTTCTAAGACTAAGTAGTAAGTCTTGTAGTAGTGCTTAATATTAAGGTTGTATCTAAGTTAGGTAGGTTATTAATAGTCTCTAAGTATCTATCTTAGCGCAATCTAACGCAGCTTTTCTAGTATTAATCTTAGAGTAGTAAGTTGTAAGAAGTTTTAAACCTATAAGCTTTAGTTATTAAAAAATCTCTAGTATCTTAACTATTATATAAATAATTTAAAGACTTGTTTAGTTTAGGTATAATACTCTAGCTGTACTTGTACAAATAACTAAATAAACTATAGCAATATTATTATAAAGCTATTACTAGCTAAGACAAGTTTTAAAGTATAATATAACAATACAGAATACTAAAAGAGTCTAGATTGTATAGGTATCTACTATAAGGTATATAAGAGCACTAAGATAAACTATAAGACTAGATCTCTATTTCTATAGGTTTTGTACAAAAAAATACTTTAAAACTATCTATCTTAACTCTGTAAAAGCTTCTTTTCTTATACCTAGAAGCTTAGAGAAGACTGTACTAAGGAGTAGTTAGAAGACAGATCTAAGTTAGGTAGTTATTAGGTAATATAAAGTAAGCTTAAAGAACTAGGCTTGTTTTTATATATATATCTTACTAGAAGAAGCTAAGTAAAATATAATAAGAGTCTTTAGTACCTTGCTAAGAATAGACTACTCTACAGTGCAACTGCTCTATACTTACTAGGCCTAGGTAAGAGAACTTATATAACAAATCTTCTAGTAATACCTTTAACTTAACTACTTTCTAGGCTAGTAAAAGCTTATAAAAGTAGCTATAATACCTAAGGTAAGAAAAAAAGATTAGATATTACTTTAATCTTAGAGACTTATAGCACTTTTCTCTTATATTAGAAAGAGCTTTAAAAGAATAGTAGCTAGAAGAATTATATAGACTACTATAACCTATAAGATCTTTAGCCCTTAGTATAGAAGTGCTCTCTTAAAGTACTCTACTATAGATCTAACTATAGCGTTTACTTATAATATAGAAGTAGTATAAGTAAGAAGCTAGCACGTTATAATAGTAACCTTAGACGTATAAGGCACTTTTAACACTCTCTTTAAAAACTACCTACTGTACTAGATAGCCTAATAGAGCTAGCTTTAAAAGACCTTTTTTTTTGTTAACTCTTTCCTTACTAATTAAAGAGTTTAAGTCTACCTAGACTAAGTTACTACTTCTAGCTACCTAGTTGCCTGCAGCATACTATAGAGCTTACTCCTCTCTCTAGTCTTGTATATACTATACCTAGCAGAGCTGCTGTCTATAGACATAAAGAAGAGATTTAGATATATAGATAATATATACTTATATTAGGCTTTATACTCTCTTAATAAGAATATCTAGCTTCTAGTAGTAGACTTATAACAGATTAAAGTATAAAGCGCAGCTAATAAGGTTACTTTTACTCTAGAAAAACAAGAAATAATCTACTTTACTTAATAAAAGAGTAGCTACGCACTACTCTATATAGTAGACAAATATCTTACAATCTATCTAATCTTACTAAACACGTTAAGAACCTAGCTAACCTTTTAATAGCTAGAGATCTAGTTTAACTACAAGCTTACCTTTAAGCACTACGTAGCTACATACAATATAAAAGTAGCTAAGGTAGCTTATTATATTTGCAGCCTAGTAAATATAGCCTATAGACTACTAGCTAGCTCTTTTTATAAAGCTATAATAACCTATATATACTTATCTTTTCTATATAGAGCTAAGTGCTAGTACAAAGATTATATAAAGCTTTTATATAAACTAAAACTTAGTAGACTTATAGAAGTTAGTACTTATATAAAGTAGTATATAGTAGTTATAGACAAAACACTAGCTATAGTAGCTAGATAGATTTTCTTAGTGTAGTAAATAACTTCTATTACTACTCTCTTCTAAGACACTAGACTACTCTCTACTACTAAAATATTAAAAGAAGCTAAACTCTGCTTTGTAATATATCTATGCATAATAGATATAAAATACCTACTTACTAGCTATATAGCAGCTATAAAGATAAGTATAAGTAGGTTAGCTAGAAAGCTATAGTAAATGCAGACTAAAGTCTAGTACCTAGAATCTCTACTGCCTAAGATTTCTAAGATAATACTATTAGCTCTTTACTACTTACTTAGCTACTAAATAGACCTAATAATAGGTATAGACAAAAAGAGTATAGCAAAGGTATTTTAAGAATAGTAAGCTAACTTTCTACCTTTAGACGTTGCTATCTTCTTAGATAGATCTAAATAGTATATAAAAGATAGAAAAAAGTAAGTTACTTATAGCTTTGTAGTATATTAAGATAGAAAGCAACTGCAGACTAGATACATCTTACTTTACTCTACTACGCACGTCTTTAACACAGAGGCTATTAGAGTATAAAGAGGCTTCTAATATACTATTAGACAACTAGTACTTTATACTTACTAAATCTAGCTATATATAAACAATACCTTAGTTATATAGTACTTTAAGAGTGTTATACCTCTTACTTTATAACAAGCCTTTCTAAAGTGCTATAGTACTATTAAGACACACAACGTCTCTATTAAATAGGCCTTTAGATACCTAGATATTAAAGAAAACAAAGTAGCAGACAGACTTACTAACCTAGAAGCTTAGTACCTATTACCTTTAACTAGAAAGGCAGCTATACTTATACTCTTAGGCATTAAAATAATAGCTTATAAGATGCTTTAGTATATATAACAGACCTAGTAGTCTAATAAAAAAACTAAGCTTTCTAAGTAGTATAAGAGCTAAGACTTAAACTATACACTATATAGTAGTCTAAAGAAGCTAGACTTATATAGAGCTACTTTAGCTAGGCTCTTTTCTATTTAATCTATATATAGAGACTTTATCTAGTACTACTAAAAGTATAACTATAAGGACAAAAACCTTACTTACTTATATAGATAAGACAAGATACTAAAGCACCTTATGCTCTGCTATAAGACTCTAGAGACCTTTAGCTAATAGCTACTTTAACTACTTACACTGCTATTTAGCTAGGCTAAGAGTAGGCTAGTAAATAGGTAGGAGTTAGGTAGGAGTCAAGGTAGCACGTAATAGTACCTAACTTCTACCTAACCCCTACCTGTGCTAAGTTAGTACTAAGTAAGTAAAAGTTAAGTTGTCTCTACTTAGAGTTAGAGTAAAGGTTGTACTAATATTGTAGAAGATTTTATCTTGTAGCAAGAGTACTAATTATTACTACTTATTATTATATACTGTAGTAGGCTTACTCTAACAAAGTTATTCTATAGCAAGATAAGCTATTTATTATAACTTAAAATTATGTACTTTAGTAGGTACCTTTAACCTAACTCTAACCTAGGTCTGTACAACTTAACCTTTACTCCTACTTATACTAGAAGTACTCTTACCTAACTCTTACCTCTAGCCTATACAACTTTAACCTAACTACTACTTTAAAGTCTATATAACTTTAACCTAACCTCTACCTACTGCTAAGTACTTTAAACCTATTTACTAGCTTAGCTAAGAGCCTAGTATATACTGCAGAGCTAATTAAAGATCTAGAGGCCTTTAAAGCCTTTATCTAGCTTATACAATACTATACTAAGATCTGCTTCTATTAGCTCTTACAGTTTTGTAATAGTAATAAGCAATGCAGCACCTAGCAGAAGCAGGTCTAGCATATTAGCTGTAAAACTCTGTCTTCTCTCTTTTCTTTCTCTCTCTCTTTTTATTCTCTCCTTTACACACACACACTTACTTACTTTCTTTCTCTCTTTCTTTCTCTTACCTTAGTATATAGACGTCTTAAAACGCAAGGAAATTACTCTAATATATATATATATTGCCTAATCTCTCTAACTAGAAGGGGAGCTGTAGCTCTAAAATAGTAGCAATACCTATACAGGCAAGTAATGCTTTCTAAGGTAGTGTGTTAGCACTAGAATTCTATAGCTTAGCACGTCTTATATGCCCTTTAGGAGGCAAGATAGTAGACTTAATCTCTATTAACTAGACGTAAAATAAATACCAACTAACCAACCAACCAATCTACTTAACCCCAACGTCATCCTTAATTGCTTCGCCGAAACACTAGAGAGCTTAGATTCAGATAGTACGTCATCATCTATTTATAGCAACAAAGACTAGCTCAAAATAGAGACGTTGTTGCAGAGGGCTGCTAAAGATGAGAGGAGTCAGGAGGCAAAAAAGATAAGACGATCAATCTACTACATCTCAGTCAAGGCCTTACTACTCTAACACGAGATAGATGGCCTTAAAAAGATTGTAAAGAAGCAGAAGAAGCACAAGAAGAAGAAGAAGGCATTAGATTAATAGCAAGAGTACTATAGTAGTGCTGTCTTTTAGTCTCCTTTAAAGATTAACAAAGCACGCTTCTGTAAGAGAGTTAGAAAGCAGATAGAGAAGGAAGAGGCGCTTAGAAAAGCAACTAATAAGGAAGTAGCAGCTGCCAAGAATCTAGTTAAGGAGAAGGAGAAGGAGGAGAAGCGTGTGGCGAGAGAGGTGGCCAAAGAGAGGCGTAAGAAGGAGAAGGCTGATGCAGCGATTCGGAAGGCCGAACGGGAGGCTGAAAAGCAGCGTCAAGAACAAGAGCAAAACGCTGAAAAGGCTATACAATTGCCTCAAAAGGGTAAGAGGAAAGTTTCACAAGCAACCCAGCCAAAAAAGCGTCAAAAACGTGCTCCTGGGGATAATGTTAGTGGACGTAGTCCCCCATCGCCGCCTCCAGCTGCCTCAACCATCACCACCCGTCGTGGCCGCAACGTCAAACTACCAGCAAAATTCAAATAGTACATCTTTTTCGCAAGTAATCAATTACTACTACACCACAGAATCTCATAATAATAGCTGTTGTGGGTGGCTCTACAACCTCATCTATTTCTGAGCGTTGAGGTGGTTTTCGGACGTTGCGCGAATCCGGGACGAGAGCCACCTCAACCAGGGTTTTAAGGACTAGGTACTGCCTTGAGCACAAGATCCTAACCCCCTGTATGCCCCCCCCCCCCCTTTCCATTCAGCGCACATCCTCCAGCCGCTTGACGTAGTCTGCTTCTCGCCGGCTGAAGCGCAAGGTATCCCCAGCGCGTCAGAGACTTGGCATGCCGACGTGTCTTCCACATCAACAAGGAGGGCTTCCTCCCAGCCTTTAAGGACGCGTTTTTAAACGTGTTTACGAACGAAGGAGAACTGTCAAAAGGCCTTTGAGACAGCGGCGCTAACGCCTATCAACGCGCAGGTCGTATTATATCGCCTTGAAGTACGGCTGCGTACCCCATCAGTCCCTCCGCTATAGCCTATAGGAAATACTATGGAAATCAAAGACACCAAGCAATACGCATGAGTTTGGTTCGTAGTCGAAGCTTGTACGTGAGTCCTTTACTCGCTCGCCTGTTACTGCGCAGACAGGCTTCTCTTAGCTTGTGAAGGGCGCTGAAATAATGCTGCACCAAAACGCGCTTCAAGCTGCTCGGATCCATGAGCTTGAAGAGCAGTTCAGTGATAACTAAGCAGAAATCGCGTAAGCGCAAGTGGATCCAGCGCGGTGGTACTATTTAGTGTGAGACTGCTGCAGCGCAGGTAGTCGCTAAGGCATTTGAAGCACCTCAGCGATCCAAGAAGGCTCGTGGTGGTAGTGATCAAGACACAGCCCAACCAGAACCTTCAGGGTACTGAAGTGAACAGCGACTGCAGCAAGCGGTACTGCGACAAGACAGGTCCTGCACGCAAAAAACGGATGTGACTGCTCGCTGTGTCCTAGATCCGTAGGACACATGATAAACACCTGGCCTGATTGCTTCGATCTACCATTCCAGGTCCATCGACGACTTAACTTCAAGCACTAATCTGCTGGAGCACACGATCATACATGTTCGCACGTGAGGCCACCTCGTTGCACAAGGAACAAGGATGAAGTAGACAAAACAAATTGCTGAGAAAACAGCGCGAAGGCTACGAAGAGACTGCTAGCCAGTAAATACAGTACGAGCATGCGCAAAGAACACCTACGTCACGTTGAAGTTATCGTAAGGGAATTGGTAAGGACTTGACAAGGTTCAAAGCAGCTACCAATAAACTGTTGCACGCTCACTCTTCATGACCACCATGTTGCCAAAAGAAAGTCGGATAGCGAGCTTCGAGGGGAAAGCATCTTATAGGAGCAAAACACGTACAAACGCAAAAACAACGATGTCCGCAGGGCTCGAACCTACAACCTTTGGCGAGTTTCAGCGTGAACCGAAAACCAACGCGCTACCATTGCGCCAGGACACCTTCCGTGATAGTTCGGCAAATTTAAAATAATATATTCCCTTACGTTTACTCTACTAACGGAAGCGCCTCGCGTCCTGCTCCAGTCCAGACTGAAGTACCTGCTAGGTCGAGAATTGCTTAGGCGCATCCAGAGTCGAGCTCTCCGATTCTCAATTACGTTACTGAACAGAAATGGCTCCCACAATGAGCTACTCAAAACCACGGCAGACAAGGTAAAAGGAAGATAACTTCAGCCGGAATCTGCACGAGATACACTAAATGATATCTTCACGTACAAACAGGAATAGTTTCTTTGGCTTTCTTATCTGCGCTGCGCTGCGCTTGCACTCTTCGGTGCAGCGTAAGAGATCGGAGATGCTTTCACTTATCCTTATGCACCGATAGTGTCTGTCGCCCAGTGACATCTCCATGAAGCTTTCACATCACTCCAAGAAAAGGGTTTCACTGTGTTGTCCGCGCGTTGAACAACACTTGAAAGCCCACTTACTCGATCTTAACCATACATCCTCCGAATATACCACCTGACAACAGAACATGAACACTCACAACAACCACTCGAACCAGCGTGCTGGATTGACCAACCAACTCGACAGGCGAGCTAACACACAAATGCCTGCTCAAATCACATCCTGTAACATTATCACAGGCTACCATGCTCTCCAATGTGGAAACCTGGTCGTTGCAGACCACCAGTCACTCATCTGCGGTACCAACTGCAAGATTCCAGGCTCGTTGAATGGTCGTTTCATCTGTCAGGCATGCTTGATCAGTAACATCGAGGATGACAACAGCCATGGTGACCCGCAGACAGAGAAGGCCTTGTACGAAGAGAAGGTCATGGCTGCGGAGAAATTACTCTTGACCATGAGCGCGGTGAATCTCCGTCGATCTGTACCGGTCACAGAGACAGATAACGAGCCCCTAACTCCTACGCATGCGGCGGAACACCGTACTACCATTCGCCCTGAGCATCGCCTCTTCAAGCATCACCCTCCCATTAAGACATCACACCAGTCTCTCCAGGGGAACACGCTCTTCAACACCGCTCAAGACCACGGAGGCAGCCTACCCAGCATCGCTGGCATGCCGGCCTTCAATCTTCCATCTCGCCCTCGCAATGCCACCTCGGCTTCAAAGGCTAACGCGCGTGCAGACGTCCTGGCTCCTCAGAATGATGGCTGGAAAGTCAAGAAACGCCTACACCAGCCGCATCCACCGTTAAAGTTACATGCCTCGTATGTTGAGCGCGTGGATGCGTGGTGGGCGAAGCACGGGCCGGTACCCTGGCCGTCTGGCCCTCGGGTGCAGGAGCATACTATCCTTGGGCATAATGGTGTTGCGGAACGTGAGAATACGTGGCCGGTAGAACATGGGCCAGTGCCCTGGCCGTTCGGTCCTCGAAAGCAGGAGGATAGTGTTCTTGGGCATGACCCTGTTGCGGTACGTGTTGGCAGTGAGAACGACACTGACGAGGCGCAGGAGGCGGTGCGCATGCAGGGACCTAGGCTTCCTTTGATGGAGTAGAGGCTACTTTCACCTTGTGCGTGAGGGGCACACTGTCTTGCTTTTGCGTGCGTTTTGATGCACAAGCTTGCTTGAATTGGGATTGATTGCATTCATCGCCCTTCGATGACGAAGATCTCCTTCCTTGTGCCTCTCTCCCGGGAACACAACTCGGAAGAAGAGCGCTGTACTTCGTACGGCCGATTGTTGGACGATCGTGGGGTCAGAGCTCTTAATTAATAGTACGTGTTGCTAGTCCTGAAAAGCGTGCATGTGTTCATCACCATCAAAGTCCGGCCATTCGTACACCTTTTTTCAACTCTTACAACTCAACTGTTTATATCTTACATACTACATGCCATGTTTGGAAAGTTTCTGGTTGACGAGAATGTGGCAAAGTTTTGAGAATCTAGGTGCATGCGTCCTTGGTAATTTGACAAGCATCTTCTCACCGTCTGAGCGAAAACCATGATGCACCCAGTCACTTGGTTGCCAGGAGCTGTGACCGTATGGCGGAAGCTGTGACATCTCTCAATGCCCGACTGCCGCTCTGTTGGGTACGATGTACGTCCCAGTGACATGCCTCGACCAAGCGCGGCCCCATGGGGTGACATGTCACGATAAATTTCGCTTCCTGAAGTTCGGTTCGTGTAGTCGGTCCCTATCGGGCAATTGCTCCTTCTTGCCAACTCGTGGCGTTCACGTCAAATATGCCGCTTGCCGGAGGGCCTTGGTACTGCCAGACTCGCTGCGAGTATAACCAGCAGCTATGGGAGAAGCTTGAGTGCAGATGAGAGCGCAGAGTCCATCCGTCACCGGTAATCGTGCACCAATCAACACCGCATGGACACCGACTTGCGCGAGAAGGATTCTCTCGCCAAGGTCAACCAAGTGAACTGCCATGACGCGCCAGGGGAGCAGATTTTGCGAGAGATTTGGAGTGGAGAAGGCTGCGGGAGCTGCAGGTGCGGAAGATGCCCGTGGCGGCATCGACCACACCACACCATTGACATCGCAGAGCGTCTGCGTAGCGAACATTGGACAGATTGTGGGCGACGCACACAAATGCTACAGGCACTTCCGCGCGACATGCCTTGCCGTTGACATTCATACAAGTGCCTTCGCACTCTCTACAGCCTCGATGTGCAACTCGTTATGCCTCGCCATGGATGCCATGACGATCACAGAGCGGCTCAGAATCTGTTGTCGACTGGTCCCGCAACCCTATTTTTGCCGGAATCAATGGCCGGCTGAAGACGAGCTAAGCACTATTCTGTAGTGCCGAGTTGGTTCCGGGGTTGTTGAGCTCCATTACTCGTGCGCAATAAGGCTGAATGAAGAAATGATTAATCACGTCGATTCAGTTTGCCGTTTCAGATGCCTTCGAAGAGCAGTCGTGAGGTCATGCTTTGCGTCTTTGGAAGTCAGACGTAAGCTTGGTCGTGACCAGAAAGTTTCGCGGAGCATAAGCTTATGCTATTCACGGCGGTTGACAGGCTGCACCTTGCCGATATCTTCACAACGTCTTGTTCCAGCGTGAGCAAATGACGAAGAGTCATGGAGTCCAAAACCTTCATGTGGACAACGCACAGGGTCCGGGCATGCGGATCCCCCGTGATCGCTCAGCGCATTGGGACGGCGACTACCGTGTTGACACCTTGCGACTCTCGAGCCCATTTGGTACCTATTCATCTCGGGTCCACATGCAGTTCTGTCTAAGAAACGTCGAAGCTGCCTGCATGCATGAACGAACACGCCACATGTCCGGTCCCTGGGAACTTGCACTCGTGTTCGCTTCAAGGGTCCTACAAGCCACTGTCACGCAGTGGCTGAATTGAACCTAGCGGATAGTCTCGGCTGTCCTACTTGAAACGCTCTTGACTTGCGTTGCTGCAGATCACTTGTATTAGGGCGAGAAATTGAGTTTCGATTATATGCAGCTAAATGCCTAAGGACAGGCATCTTGCTACGTCCAGGAGATCCAACACGCCACCATTATCATGAACGGTCCAGGGCTCCAGAGCCTGTCGTCTCAAAAGCTTCAATTAGTGCATGCACGGTACGCACGACATGCAAAGCGACGAATATTCGGGAAAATAACAGAGAATCGGACATCACGCGGCTACAGGTACCTCGAGGTGTTCTTCATGGCTACCTTCCAATATCTAGAGGGACAGATCATCTCTGATCGCTCTTTTTCCGCCTTTCCCTTAGAACGGACTCTTGCTTCCTAGTTCCACCGGTGTATGGCAAAGAACATCTAGGCTGTTCTTTTGATCACCAGGACTAGCTATACGACGACCGGATCTCCCAGCACTTGTCAGGGCGGAAGAAGTCCCGAACTGCATGACATGGGACCTCGGGACCTGAACCCAAGATCCACTTCCCGCACGCATACCAGAGCAGCTACTAGCGTCAGGACCAATTGCTCGTCTGCGTTAAGATCCCACAGGCTACCCTACCCGCCTCGGTTCTTTTGTCTGTCAATTCACCACTTTCGCTCACTACACCCCTGGATGTCGATGTTGACATGTCACACATCGATACCCTGATACCGCACATCGACAGCCTGTTTACTCGACACGACGGCCTATTCGCTCGAGATGGCGGTCTTCATGCGCCACCGGAGGTTCTTCTCAGCTGGCCTAAGCCGAATTTCATCAACCCTAATGATCGAGGATGGAGTTCATCAATCGTGTTGCTGATATTCTTGGGCATCACTTTGCTGGTATACATCGCGCGCATGTGGGCGAGATTAGGCCTTGGGAAAAACGCCGGGCTGGATGATACTTTGATGAGTGTCGCGATGTTACCACTATTTGGGCTCACAATATCAGCCGTGCTGGGTAAGTCGTTTACCTGGTGTTGGTGTCACTTCTTCAACTGACATCCGATCAGCTAATAGGTTATATGGCTTCCAGTGGCACGTCTGGGACCAAACAAAAGCGACATTAGTCACCACTCGTGAGGTGAGCGTCTGTATAGGAAGTTATATATGCACTGCTTACATAGGTCTAGATTACAATGGCGATAGAGATCAACTACATGATCTGTACGACGATGATCAAGATCTCGATTCTGTGCTTCTACCGGCGCATCACAGGTTCACTCACCATCACTTTTGTGTACTGTGTTTGGGCATCCATCATTTTTTGCGCTTTGTACGGAATCACCTTCATCTTCCTCATCGCATTCACCTGCCATCCGGCAAAGGGCTTCTTCCACATCTTTGACATCGCTTGGAGATTCCAGAACGAGCTGACTTGTCGAGACGAGGGGGCAATCATTGTGTCTGTTGCTGCTATTAGCACTGTTCAGGACTTTGTTATTGCTCTACTTCCTGTCTTCCTCATCAGGAAGTTGCAGATTCCAAAAATTCAGAAGTTGGCATTGTGTGGCATCTTTGGCTTGGGTTTGATGTGAGTAGGCCACCCGCAATGTAAGGTGTCATAACTGATTAGCGCAGCACTTGCGTGTGTGGTATCATGCGCACGTATTACGCAACCTACGCATACTACTACAGTATGTAGACCCATTTTTTTGCGCCTCTGCCTGCTAATCTTCACAGCCTACGACATTACCTGGTACGCTTATTATGGCTGGATATGGACAGCTCTCGAGGCCGACTTAGCTGTGATCTGTGCATCAGCGCCAGCTCTTAAAATCTTCTTCCGCCGCTACTTGAGCATGACGAACACGCGTTCTGGTTATGCAAAATCTGGGAACAGCAGAGGACACACACAAGCTGCGGACACGACAGCAAAGTCATCGCGCGGCAAAGAGTCCACATTCTCTACATCCCGGATAACATCTGATGGGACATACGACGAGGAGGTGCCCATGCACGGCATCAAAGTCAGCCAGGGGCTAGATGTACATATCGCGGAGAGGGACGATGCTTCACAGAAGAGCTATAGAAGCACAAAGAATCTCACTACGTTGCCTCTGCCGCAGGAAAATGGATGGCATGGGTCAAGCCAGTGGATCCAAGGCTGTCGCACTGTCTGTGCAGCCTTGCGACCATCCAGCCGGGGAAGCTCGCGGACAAGAAGCTGGGAAAGAGACGTTGAGATTGGGGCAGCAAGATGACTTTTCATTGCGAAAACTGCCATTTCACACTTTCCCACTACCTCCCAGCCACAGACTCGGGACACGAAGTGATGGTTCAGCCCTCTTTTCTCACGCGCCCTGCGACCCACTGGTGCATGCAGCTGAGCCGTCCAGAACACACAAGCATTTGCCTTGCCTGGACCACTCCTATCGGCGTTGGAATTTTCACAGATCACTTGCATTGCCTTTAGCCGCATCTTTCTGTTTCGCCGTTCCGCCCCTGGTTCCTTGGCTCAACACATGCGAATATGTTGCTCTTGACGAGTCCTCCACCTAGCGGCTTGAAGCTGCCTAAGCGTTTCTTACTGATGATGCAATCTGCACAATTTTCTTACTGTTCACATTTTCTGTATATTGCATTGGCTTTTATCACGGCTAGAAAAGGAGATACCCAGTTTTTTTGGCAATAGCCTTCTTTTCATTTTGTTCTGGATTGCCGGCGGCGCTATTTCGGCAGTCTGCTGTTGATATGAAGACTCATCGACAAGTTTAATATATCGAAGCTCCACGTAGCTATCGTATTGCGGCAACTGCCGATCCGCTTTCCGTCGGCAAGCATTCTCGAGCGTGCCTCCTGATTCGCCAAAGCCAGCTTCCCCAAGCTTCGAGAGCTCCGAGCTCGATGGAGCGGTGCGGGGAGAGCAATCATTCACGACGAAGTCCGAGATGACTCCGATTCACATTGTTGAGAGGATATAGTTTTGGGCAACGTTCTTTTTGAGCAAGTCCTATTGCACTGCAAATCGTACGATCATACAACTCTACTCTGAGAACCCTCCGCACACCAACGCTTGTAAGACCTCGGTTCAGCCTCCCCGCGATCACCATGCCTCAGCTCCTCAAGCTTGCATCCGCGCAGGCGCGCACCCTCGAGACCACCCAAGAAACCCTCCGCGCACTCGAAGCCACCACCAAACGTGCCGCAGCTGAGGGCGTCGATGTCCTCCTCTTCCCGGAGGCTTATCTGGGAGGATACCCGCGCACCTGCAACTTCGGAGCTGCCGTCGGCGCACGCACACCAGAAGGGCGTGAGCAATTCCTGGCTTACTTCCATGATGCCGTAGACCTCGGTGACACACCAGCCGGCGCGGGGCAGGACTGGGTGGAGCGCAAGCTCGAGCTGCCGCGCGGAAAGAAGTACAGAGGCGATGGCGTTCGCGAGGAGCTAGAGCGCATTGCGCGTGAGACTGATGTCTTTTTTGTCACTGGCCTTGTTGAGCGCTGCGCAGGCACTCTGTACTGCGCAGCTGTCTTCGTGTGCCCGAAGCTGGGTGTGCTCGGCAAGAGACGCAAGGTCATGCCTACGGGCTCGGAGCGCTTGGTCTGGGGCCAGGGCACAGCATCGACGCTGCGCGCTGTCACGACAGAGATCAAGGGAGTTAAGCTGTGCATTGGTGCGGCGATCTGCTGGGAGAACTACATGCCTCTTCTGCGCCAGAGCCTATACAGCCAGAATGTCAACCTCTGGTTCGCGCCTACTGCCGACGCTAGAGATACCTGGGCCGCGCTCGTTCGCACCATTGGCTGCGAAGGGCGTTGTGTTGTTGTGAGCGCGAACCAATGTGTCCAGAGGAAGCATCTCCCAAGCTGGATCAAGGGTGGCAAGACAACACAGCAGGGTCAAAGCGCGCTCCCACAAGTTGAAGCGCCCAAGTCGGGTGTTGGGCGTAGGAAGAGCACCATTGTCTTCACAGAGGAGAAGAACGAGATTTGCCTGCCTCTGCGCGACGGCAACAACGAACATCAGACAGTCAACGGCGACTCAGCTATCGACTCTGGCTCGTCGCCTCTCCGCAATGAGATCGAGCAGCCACTCAGCCCCAAGCAAACCACCACCAACCAAGTGGCGCCCTCCTCGCCTGATGATGAGGAATATGTGTCAAGAGGAGGATCATGCATCATCTCGCCGCTAGGTGAAATCATCGCCGGTCCTGTCTGGGAGAAGGAAGACGAGCTGCTGATTGTCGATGTAGACTTTGAGGACTGCGAGAGGGGCCGCTTGGACTTCGACTCTGCTGGGAGCTATTCCAGGTCCGACAGCTTCAAGTTGACGGTCGAGGGACTGGATCTCAATCCGCCACCGCAGTAGGTCTTGTCACAAGATTGTGTATTGTGTCTATATCACTACGACTATTCATAAACCATGATTTCGCTCAACTCGTTTCCAACATCGTATTCCTCGTGAAGTCTAGTTTGCAGGATGGGCGGAGGCTCCAGTCATCGTGGGCAGGCTCGTCGTGTCACCAGCAGAGCTGTCATCCTTCTCTGCGACCGCACGGCTGTCCTTGCCAGTCGGGTCGGTCGGCTTGAAGCTAATGTCATTGGACTTGACGTTCGTGGGACCGCTGTTGACGTCGCCTGAGAGCTTTTCCTTGACCTTGTCTTGTGACCTTGCCTGATGAGAATCAGGAACAGTGAGTGGAGGGGTACCTAAGGAAGGCACCGAGAGGGTTGTTTCTGGAGAGCTTTGAAGCTTGTTCTTCCTGGACGCCGGGCATGGTGAGGGAGTGTCGATATGATGTCTAGTTGGAGGTATTCGAAGGTTCAGAATGGGGTTTGAGTATTAACTCGAATCTTCAAGCCAGTGTTCATGGCTGTCTTTATGCTTATTCTCATGGTGATGCCAGAAACGACAGGTGTTGATATGACATCAAGCTCTGAATGGTCGCAAGCAACGCCACGCCATGCGTGGCTAGTTACGATGCTTTTGATGGCAGTCAAAGGCCCATGTGCCAATGTTTTCATATCACGCATATCTAAGGTGTTCTTTCAAGACCAGTCCGGGACTGGGGGAGCTTGTTGTAAATTAAGCATCGTGAAGCTTAAGCATCTCCCGGCAGCTTTCAAACACCTTAGCATAGGCAGGAGGTAGGAGGTACTTGCGCAATCCTGGACTGTCTTAAACAGACATCAAAAGACCTGTAGTCTTTAAACTAGCATATCGCTCTGTAAAGTTTGCGCTAGTTTACTGTGGCGGCCTTCATGGGATCTAAAAGGCATGATTCCGGCTAAGGTTGTAGCCCACCATCTGCGCAATATGAAAGACAGTGTAATTTGCAAGACCTAAATTCCTAGCGTTTTCTATACATATACATTTGATAATGGCATGGATTTCCTTATCTCGAATGCGGGTTGCCTGACCCCGGACCGTCACCCCAGAGCTCTCGGCTGATCATCACCCCGCAGCGGAGCCCGTCCGTATCTAATCCACTTTCATGACCACTCAATGTCGTACCCCAGCCTCCCGCAGTCTGTCCTGCCAATCCGGGGCCGGTGTGCACGCGCTTTACTTGCCGGACCGTCTTGCCAGCTGAACGTGCGAAGTGATGAGCACGATTACTTCCCAATCAAGCAAGCCGTGACGGTGCGGTGACCGTTCTACCTCCGGTGAATTGCCGAGACTTGCGTGCAGGCAAGCTTTGTATAAGACTCGCCTTGGTACGCCTGACGTTCTTGACCATTGCTTGTCTTGTGTGTACAGGTCTCTTATCTAGCACAAGTATTGTCTGACCCTAGAAAACGCCAGCCATCAATTGCGACAATATACATCCACCACGAACCATGGAGACACAAGACGACATCGACAAGAAGCCACGGGCTGATTACATCGATGATGCGATTCCTGCAAATGTAGGGTCGTCGAAGTTGACTGCCCCTCCGCTCGTCGCTGCCATGTCGCCAGAGCAGCGAGTGGCGGCTGAAGCGAAGCTGAGGAAGAAGATCGACGCCAGACTGATGCCCATGATTATTCTCATGTATATCATGAACTATTTGGACCGCAACAATATTGCAGCAGTCCGATTCGCGGGGTTGCAGGATGAGCTGAACCTGAGCAGCGTCCAGTACCAGGTGAGTCTCGTTGCGCCACGTGCAAACCTTGGTACATGTGTTGACTTTATGTAGACCGTAGTGTCAATTCTGTTTGTCGGATACGTGGGCATGCAAGTCCCGAGTAACCTGTTCCTCAACAAGTTTGGAAAGCCTGCCCTCTACCTGCCATCATGCATGATTGTTTGGGGTATTATCAGCGGACTGACCGGAGCCTGTCAAAACTTCGCTGGGCTAGCCGCATGCCGCTTTTTCCTTGGATTTATAGAGGCAGCTTTCTTCCCGGGCTGTCTGTTCTTTCTGTCTTCGTGGTATACACGTAAAGAGCTTGGTTTGCGGACTGCAATCTTGTATTCTGGATCGCTCGTCTCAGGCGCGTTCGGAGGGCTTATTACGGCTGGAATCACGAGCAATATGGATGGCACACATGGGCTACGCGCGTGGAGATGGGTCTTCATCTTGGAAGGCATCATTACCGTCATCATCTCATTTGCAGCATTTTTTGTCCTCCCGAATTTTCCACGCACGACAAATTGGCTGAATGAAGAAGAGCGCCAGCTCTCCATATATCGATTGCAGGAGGACATTGGCGAAGATGACTGGACTTCCGCTGAGCAACAAACGTTCTTCCACGGACTGAAGCTCGCGTTGATGGACATCAAGACTTGGGTCTTCACTGTCTTGCTTTTATCAATCGTTTCCTCAGCATCAGTGACGTCGTTCTTCCCAACGGAAAGTTCCTCTATACCTGTCCAATCGAAGTTACGAGTGCTAATAGCTACATCAGGTTGTCAAGACGCTTGGGTACGACAACATTCACACACTCCTTCTGACAGCACCACCTTATGTGCTAGCTGTTATTACAACATTCCTCAATGCATGGCACGCTGACAGGACTGGTGAGCGCTTCTGGCACATTGTCTTACCACTCTGCGTTGGGGTTGCTGCCTTCATACTGGCCGCGGCTACACATAGCACCGCCCCCAGATACGTAGCTATGATGCTAATGGTTCCCGGTGTCTACACTGGCTACGTTGTAGCTCTAGCCTGGATCTCTAATTCTATGCCTCGACCACCAGCCAAACGTGCTGCCGCGTTGGCGTTCATCAATGCCGTCTCGAACACAAGCAGTATTTATGCGAGCTACATGTACCCACAGCCTAAGAACGGCGCACAGCCCAATCTTACTGTCCCTCTGAGCGTCGACTGCGCGACCGCCGGCCTTGCCATCATCATGACCGTCATAATGAGGATCATTTTGACTAGGCTAAATAAGAAGTTGGACAGAGGAGAACACGTTGAGGGTGCGATTAATGCCGTCCCTGGTGAGGCGCAGGAGCGAGGGTTTAGATTTTTGGTCTAGACATGTGTTCTCTCAAAATTTAAATGTCCAGAGTCTGAACGCAAAGCTCGTTGCGAAGAAGCTCATCTTTCATGGCCGATCGCTGGCACAAACACCAGCCTAACTCGCCCAACTGCGCGCGTCACAATAATAACGTAACATGTATAGTAATCAGCAAATTGGTATAAAGCGATAGAGAACAACTTGTGCCTTATCTCTCATCTCCCAGAGGGGATAGAATAATAGCGTCGTTGTTAGTAGGCAATGATAAGTGGTTGTGATGGAGTACTACGATGTTCCTACCAGTCATTGGTCATGAAAATGAGCTTCTTCGTAATGCGAACATGACTTTTGACCCGTCTTGCTTATCGTCTCCAACGAGAAATGTCGAAGTGGTTGGTGATAGAGTTTCGGGGACATAGGCACCTCGAACCTTCCACGTCCGAATCAAGCTAGCGTCTTCGACCCACTTTGCGCGTCGCGATCACCGTCATCCAACATGTGTCAACCACCTCCATTCCACCCCGGCACATCACGTTATCAGATCACTTCGCGCCTGTCCCCTACTTTGACATACCCAACACTATCATTTCACCAGGTCTTGCGGTTTTCACTCTTCGGTTTACTCCGTGAAACTCGATTTGGCCTTTCGCAGTAGCGTGACACCGAGGATTATTGAAGCGCCTTGTGTACACATGATGCACTTCACGAGATCACATCTTCAGACTTGTACGACCTTCTCCACAGCCGCTTAGCCATTTCCAAAGTCCACCGGGCCGACCGCTTCACTCAACTCGGAAGCCTCACTTACTTGGATCGCCACAAAAGGCAACAACGCGTTACGCTAGCAAACGCCACATTTAGCAGCGATATCGAAGGTCATAACATAGCAAGACGTGATCATGGACTTCTCAAATAACGCATTTCGGGCTCCTCCAAAGGTATCTGAAGACACAATGTCTCACGCAAACCTAGTCATGGCATGTCAATGGGGGTGGTCTAGCACACCTGATTCAGAGCACCCGCCGCCAGTCCACAGCACTGCGCCACAGCCTACGACACCTACTTCTTTCAATAACATCCGAAGCAAACGATTTGCACCATGTCAAGGCAGACTCTATCACCAGCTCTTATGCTCACATCGCATCAGGACGGACCTGGTTGAAGATTGCGGCAGCAACTGTGTCGAACCATTCGGGAACTCGACAAGTCTCGCGTTCGTTTGCAACGAATGTGTCCAAAAAGAATCTATCGACATCTGGGAACAGCGAAAGGCGCAACATGGTGCTTCCTATCCACCTGTCGACCAAATGTCGAAAGAGCAATATGATTCATTCTTCGAGGAGCGTCGACATCTCGAGACTGAATTCGCACGTGAGCACAAGCTCTACGAGTTACAGCTGAAGACCAACACGCGACCCAGTAACATATGTTCTGCGCAAGAGGCAAGCAAGGAAGACTCAGAATTTGCGGCGGAAATCGACTCTTTGTCATTGGCGATGATGGCATCTGGCGATGCAGTAGCCCAGTCCCACTTTGCGCATTCTCGCGGCCGATCAAGTTTACCCAGCGATGCATCTGAGCAGTTGCACTGGACCCTCAACTCGCTTGCGCTAGACCGCGGTGCATGTGGCATCGAATATTCGACGACTCAGTCATCGAACGGCGTGCCTTCACTGAGGCAGGTGAATGAAGAAGAATTGTGGAGAAAGCCGCGTGAGTGACCGGATCAAGTCCATGGGCCGATACGAAGACGTCCACTGCCTTAGCACCAGCATTTGATTGATCTTGATTTCGATGGTAATTGTGAGCGACATGCATGGGGCTGGAGTTAAAGCGGCATTTGCAGGTATTGGGTTGCGTGGCAGTACGCCAAAATTGAACTTTTGATTCCCTCTCGAAACGCCATCTTCAACCGTCATGAGCCTTAAGTTTTTCGTGTCCATAACCACCCGCAGAGACGGTTGAGATGGTACTGCCCAGATCTGGCGTACGATACATCTACCAGCAATAAGGTGACATGTGCAGTAGCAGCGACCCTCATGATGGTATTGACAAAGGTCAATTGGGACAACCACGGTTGCGCACAGAGCTAATGTTGCCCCTCACACACATTTCCAAAAGTGCCCACAGCAGCGGGTACACGTTTCCAGGCACTCGGAGACTATCGGTATTAATCTGAGAAATGCAGGCCTATCGATCTGCCTGGGCACGGCTTCTCATTGGTTACACATCGTACATGTGCTTATCAGGTCCACAATTATGGGGTTGGCATCGAGGGGGGTACAAGAAGCACAGGTAAGTCTATCACAAAAAGCCTCCCGATCACGGTCTCGTTTTATTCATGATGCTCCGTTCTATTCTGCGTGCTCTGGCACTCGCTTCACTTGCAAGTGCGGCTTGTGTGCCAGATGTGCCCGAGAAGCTACTCGTGGATGCACAGATCCTCCAGCATCCAGCAATAATCGATGCGTTCGAGAGGGTCGAAGAGCTGTTGCAGAAGCCTTACGATGACAATGCTACAAGAGATGGGCTGAGTTTCGCCGTTGTGCACGCCTCTTCGCCAACACCAGTCTACACCTTCAACGCCGGAGCCTTAAAGTTTAACGAGACGTCGATGTACTTTTTGAATTCAACTGAGAACACCATCACCAGCGACTCCATTTTTCGCGTCGCGTCTGTCACTAAGAACTTCGCCATGGCCAGTGCTCTTGTCCTCTCCCAGCTCTCCAACCACACCATCACCCTCGAAACCCCAGTCAGGACATTGCTACCTTCGTTCCACCTGAAATCGCTCGACTGGTCAGATGGAGGCAGCGAAATCACACTCGGCATGTTGGCGAGCCATATGAGTGGCGTCACGAGAGAAAGCTTCAGCACCAACTTCAATCAGGTACTCAACAGCGGGAAAGCCACGACGGACCACATAGGAGACTTGTGGGCAGCTCAGACCGTGCAAAGCGTGGTTAAGGAGGTAGGGAAAACGGGGTTAATGTTCAGACCTGGGGTGAGATCTGCGTACTCCAACGCAGGCATTGGACTTTTGGGGGCAGCTGTAGTGTCGTACTACAACGAGATTGCGCGAGAGAACTTGACGTGGAGTCAATTTGCTACAAACGAGTTGTTGCAGCCGCTCAATATGACACGTAGCTTCTTCGGTCCTGTGACCGACGATCTCATCCCAAGCGTGACGGTGCCTGGGGGCGACAACTGGGCCGATCTAGTCGTCGGCGAGGGTTACAATCCAGCTGCAGGCATGTGGGTACGCAGTCCCCCCCACGCTGTGCAGCTTCGTAGTCTAACATCACCCAGAGCTCAGCGAACGATTTGTCTAAATACGTCCACAGCATCTGGCTCCAAAGGTCCCCTTCACTCATCTCTCCCTTCGACCAACGCCGTGCCCTAAAGCCCGTCTATACCCTCCCAGACGGTGCGCAGCAAGTCGGTCCAGGATGGGAGATCAGCTTGCGCACCGCAAACACAACCTCCAACGCGACCAATCCCACCGCGAAAACATATAGCGTCTACGGCAAGTCAGGTGGCGGCGGCGGCTGGCGGTCCTGGATTGACGTCGTGCCTAATCTAGGCTACGGACTCGTGATTCTGAGCCAGACTGCTGGGCTAGCCGAGTATGAGATGCTGTTCCCCACAGCGCTGTACGGGCAGGTGCACGATATACTTGTCTCTGCGTTCGCGGAGGCGCTCAGTAACGAGGTCAAGGGGAGGTTTGCTGGGATGTATGCGAGTGGAAGGGACACGGGCGTCATTACGGATGTGGTGAGTGGCAATCATGCGAATGCCACGACGTATGCGAGGCTTGAGGTTGAAGAGCAGGTATTGTATATGCGTGAGCTGGTGGTCAATGGTAGCAGCGTACTCGAAGCTATTGATAGGTTGAGCTGGCTTGATGATAGTGTGGGGATACCATACTTCTCCAAGCCGGCAGGTGTGGTGCTGGAGCCTGCAGGTGGAGAGAGCGAGGTTGCGGAGTTCGGTGGTGCTGGGCAGATATTTAGGATGACGGCTGCTGGAGAAGAGCTGTGCAATTGGTATGACTATGACGGGTAAGTGGTTTCGTACCAAATGGTAGTTCGCAAGGCATTTGCTAATAACTTGTAGTTACAAAGATCAGAATGGGTGGTCTTTGACCAAGGTTGTGCTTGTCGAGACCAAAGCGGGGGTTGAGCTGCGCTATCCGCCATTTGACATCGCAGTCACCAGATCGTAGGTTTTCAATCTGATAATCATACAAGCCCTTCGTTCCGGTTGCTTCATTTGATGCTCTTTGTGTTCGATTGGTGCGTTGTGGTGGTGTTTGATTCTGCGCCTGCGGAATATATTGGCGACCGTGTCGACAAAGATCAACTGCAACTCTCAATCTGATAGCTCTAAAATTTTAAACACCGTGTATGCACAGTAGTGATGCTCAGAGCTTGGATGCGCACTCAATGTGTATAGAACCGGTTGGCATTGTTCGCCGAGCCCGCCTGCCGGCTAGCGCCAATGAGGCCTAGCGCATGCCCGTTAGTGGCACCCACGACTAAGCGAGGGAAGGAATATTGATGGTGACTTCCCTTCCGGCTTCACGATACTAACCACCAGCAATCAGTCGCCATGGGTCGTGTCATCCGTAACCAGCGTAAGGGTCGCGGCTCTATCTTCACGGCCAACACCCGCCTGAACAAGGCCCCCGCCCAGTTCCGCACGCTCGACTTCGTACGTCCCCGAACCGCGCAGCGGCGCAAATTTCGACACCAGCAGGAATCGCAGGGCTAACGGCAGGCAGGCTGAGCGCAATGGATACATCCGCGGTGTAGTCAAGGAGATTGTCCACGACAGCGGTCGTGGTGAGTAAAGCGGCGCGCCGTGAGCGAATTCGCATTCTGACGAATCTGCAGGCGCTCCTCTGGCCAAGGTCACCTTCCGCAACCCTTACAGGTTCAAGCACAACACCGAGACCTTCATTGCCAACGAGGGCATGTACACTGGCCAGGTCAGTGTCCCCGCAAAGTACGAGAAGTGACGGGCTCGTAAACTAACACACAGCAGTTCATCTACGCCGGAAAGCACGCCGCTCTCACCATCGGCAACATCCTGCCCCTCCACTCCGTCCCCGAGGGTACCGTCCTGACCAACGTCGAGGACAAGAACGGTGACCGTGGTGCGCTCGGCCGTACCTCTGGTAACTACGTTACCGTCATCGGCCACAACCCCGATGAGGGCAAGACCCGTGTCAAGCTCCCCTCCGGTGCCAAGAAGGTTCTCCCCAGCTCCTGCCGTGGTATGGTTGGTATCGTCGCCGGTGGCGGTCGTACCGACAAGCCCCTCCTCAAGGCCTCGCGTGCCAAGCACAAGGTGCGTAATCTTCCACAATTTACGACTACCGCAGTACTAACATTTTCTAGTTCGCTGCCAAGCGCAACAGCTGGCCCAGGACTCGTGGTGTTGCCATGAACCCCGTCGATCACCCCCACGGTGGTGGTAACCACCAGCATATCGGAAAGGCCTCGACCATCTCGCGCTACGCCGTCGCCGGTCAGAAGGCTGGTCTCATTGCCGCCAGGAGGACAGGTCTGCTCCGCGGTACCCAGAAGACCAAGGATTAAATGGTTTTTTGATATGGTGGCGTCGGTTCTCTGGATCAATGACAATAATGCGCTCGGTTCTTCTCCCATATACCACACCTACATGCGGGTGGCTGGGCGTTACGATACTTCTCAGGTCAGGCTTCTCAGAAAGCCTACATGCATGATAGGCTATAGGGAATGCGATACCGAAAAATGCATTGGACTGTACTTTTGGCAATGTGAAATTGCACTCTTCATCTGCTGTCTACCTGCTGTGTTGTGCATGTGCGATGTGTGTTCTTATCATTTTCGCAGCGTGGGCTACTAATTTCTACTCTATCGCCGCACGTTCATAAAGGCTTTTTTGCCCGAAAGTCTTGTTGGACTATGCCTCCCGAAACCTCCCTGTCCTGATCAACTCCATCACCTCAAAGCCCGCTCATAATCGTGTCTCCGTCCTCCCCGACTTCCTCTCCCTCGATCTCCGTCTCCTCGTCCTCCTCCTCCCGCTGACTAGGATAATCCATATCCAACACCCGATAATGCTTCCCGTCTTTGGCTAGCACGACCACAACCCTTCTTCCCTTCCGCCCATTCACCACCAGCTTGGCCGGCGTAAACCGTCCCTCGTGCTCGAAGACGTGAATTGTGTACTGCTGCAGTGCCGCGGGTGTGACATGTATGGGTTTGCGCCTGGATGGTGCGGGCGCGCTGCCTGCAGGTAGGAGGTGGGTTGCGGTCTCGTTCGGGGAGAGGGCGTGGTAAGGTAGCGACGGGGTGGGATTTTGGGGAGTGGTGGTGTAGGGGATGCGGAGAATTCTGTGGCTGTAAGAACTGGCGGTGTTGTTGTTGTCGCTTTTCGAAACGCTCTTTGGTGGTGCGGTGTGGATGAGCACGAGCAGGGCGGCGTCGTCGGCAAATTTGAGGTCAAGGATCTTGGTGCCTGCTGCGAAGGTTGGGCTGGCGATGCTGTGGTCGTGGAGGTCCCGTGGGAGGGACGTGATGCTGGATGTGTGGGTGAGGCGGTGGATGTGGAGTCTTGCTGGAGAAGAGTTGGAGGCGAGAGCAACGTAGGTTGATATCTGTGTTGATCCCGATAGTGTGGGTTGCTGTTCGGATTTTGTTAGACATGCTCTTCGTGAAGGAACCAGTGGAACATACCTCGTAGACCATCCTCATATCTGCGATAGGGTCTTCCTCCATGTCTTGCACAGATTCGAGCACAATACCGCTGTCCATCTGGATCCCAGTTTCTTGCCACTTGCTGACCTGCCTGAGCAATCCCGTCGTGCCTTTCGTCAGGTGACCCAACACGTGCTCCAAGCACAGCGCCTCGGGTCTCCATTTCTGCCCTTCCTCGTATACTCCGATCGCTTTCTTCGTATCTTCGTAGCTGGCTCGCTCTTTCGCCTTGTCTTCCGTATCCAGCATGACCTCAGGCATCAGATAGTGCTGCAGGGTGCTTTGTTGCAGTCCATGTCTCACGTACTCCAGCACCAGACTGATGTCGACACCTGAATCTCGTTTTTCCATCTCGGCACGGCTTTCGCTTTCAGGCTCTGTCGTTTCATAGTCGATGACAAAGCGTAGCCACCTACCGAAGGCGACGAACTGTTTCTTCTCATCCGCCACATAGCTAAGCGCAGTATGTGCTAGCAGCCGCATGTTTTGCAATGTATCAAGGAGTGATGTGAACTCCGTGGCTGGACTGCTGAAGATCCAGTCTGTGTCATGGTACATTGCCAGCCCACGAAGGCGCGAGATGACTATCGCTGTGCGATCAAGCGCAGGAATTAAATTCTCGTGCAACAGCGCTTGTAGTGTGGTGAGAGATGAGGTGACTGTGTTGTCCCACCGTTTATGTCCTTGTTCAGAAAGCTCATCAACAAGCCAATCGCGGATGAGGGGTGGACAGGCGCCGGTACATGCCAGATGAAAAAGGTTTGTTGTCAAATCACCTTGGTCCTTTTCCTCGAGTGTTTCAGATATGTTCATCATGAACTTTGAGGGAAGGTCAGTGGCTTGCTTATAAAACGTGCGGATGCGCTGCAGGCATTGCGTAATGTACAGAAGAAGATTCTGAAGTTGCGACGTCTTCGAGGCAATCAGATGGAGGTAAATGCCTGCGCTGGGAATGAAGTTCAAAGTAAGTGGAACAAAGGCGATTTTCTTCGCTTGCGAGTTTGACGTCGTAGTCTGCATGAGGAGGCCGTGGCTGCACGCGTATGGATGACTAGCGTGTAACAAGGGCGTGCTCTCGGCACCCCAGGGTGAAGGGAGGCCCACGGTAACCGTCTCGAACGAGTCGTAGATAGAGGGATGTATTGTCCCGCGATCCGAACACCGAATGAACATGTCCACCGAGTTGTAGTCTTTGAGATGGTGTGAGTGTAGTAGCGTATCAACTTCGGCCTGTGAGCCGAAAGCGCCTGAATCCGCTTGTGAGATCCGCATGAAGGGCAATGCGGGGGGAAGCGGAATTGCAGGCAGCTTTGGCAACAGGGTCTCAACATCTGCAACAGCCAGTTGATCAGGTAAGTCAGGTGCACAATCCAAAGCCTGTAGGTCGGGCTGTCTCTGCAGGAAATCCTCGATGTCCACACCGTCCTTCGTGTCGTCCCAGGTGTCCGTCGAGAGGTCAAAACCACGCGCCGCTTTCTTCGTCCTGCTCTTGACGGCGTCGACATCGATGAAGTTCAAACCCCAGCCAATGCACTTCACCCTTCCCGTACCGTCTTGGTCATCTCTTGAAGCTCCTTCTGGTAAGCCTAGGTCCTTCAACCCGATCTTCCCCGTTTCGCTACTGACTAGGTCGGTCTTGCCGTCACTCCAGCTGACCGCGATGCTTTTGCCGTTAAATTCCCATTTGATCGTATCAACAACCAGATCGTCTCGCTTTCTCTTGAGGCCAAAAGCTCGTTGTCCATTGATTCGGTATACGTCCAGATTCTCCTCAGTAGTAACGACTGCGACCAAGTCCATTGTAGGGCAATAGGCGATTAGGTGGGGGTGGATCGGATGAAGCAACACTTTCTCCGCTTGTTGGAGCAACGTAGGCGCCTCTGAGGTCTCCATCATGAGCTTCCAGTGGCCCTTGGGCCGGTATGGAGTTGTCTGGTTGATTGGGTGTAGGGATGTAAACCTGTAGTGTTTGTTTGAAGGACTAGCGGCAAACGGGACTAGCGCGAACGCGTGGTTGTGTGCGAGGGCAAAGCAACTCGAAAGTTCCAGATGGAGTCGAGCGATTTTTCTTAAGCAGAACCGTGTGACTTATCAATTAGGACGTTCAACGTAGTGAAGGAGGGCTGATGCTGCCGTCAACAAACATTCTACACAGACCACGTCAGATACAATGGGCGCGACGAAGTGTCAACCACCCAAGCACCCAATAAAGCGCTGTAAAACATCGTACAATGATGTTGCGTCGTTCAACGTGTTCGTAGTAGTGCAACACTCAAACAATGATAGACGAAGGCCGAAAAGGCAATAGATGTCGCTCATTACGTTCATTTCAGCCCGCTCTATTCTATGATTTTCCAACCGTCCACCGAGGTTCCTTTGACGCCCAGCAATTCGTGCTGTCCTCATGCAATCTCGTACACATCGGCGGTAGATTTGACATCTTTGGTGAACCCAATATCCTGGTTCATCGAGAGGAGCGTCACGTTGGAGACCTGGCACTAGAGTAAGTAAATATTCCGGAGAGCCAGAAAGGGCCGTACTTACATCGACATCGACGAATGGCGTACTCTTACTGAACCTTACACGCATGGGGAAAAACTCAGCATCGCTGCCGGCCTGCGCCTCAAATTCGAAACTGCCAGAACTGTTGCTCTCATCTACAGCACCAATGTTCCATTCGAGGCTGTCACCACTGACTTCGTATACTGCATCGAAGGAGCCAACGTTGGGCTCATCGGTCTCGTAGGGAATGGTGACAGTGACGTCCTTCAGTGAGTCGCTGCCGGTGAGTTCGTATTCGACGGTGATGTTAAACGTGCTGCCCGACTCCTCGACCCACACGCGGAAAGTAATCGGCGGGTCTGAGACATCATCGGGCCTTGGTGCAAGCTTCCACTTCATGACGCCAATACCCATGTTAGAGGGGAAACCCTTTGTGGTGTCTGCAAGCTGGATAACCTTGTCGTTCCTGAAGACAGTCTTGTCGACCTTGGGATGTGTCATCAATTGGGCACCTCTTGTGTCGCCAGTCTGCAGGTCAAGCTTGACCTGTGTGAGAGAAGCATCGCTGATCTTGAGCTGCATCTCACCCTTGACTTCGAAAGACTTAAGCAGGCCTTCGCGATCTAGTCGTGCGGAGATGGTCTCAGTGGTGGTGATATGAATGGCTTCACGGTCGGTAGATGTGGACTGGCGGGCGCTTGCGGGCGCAACGGCGGCGGACGCGGAGGCCTTGGGTGCAACGAGGGGCTCGCTCTCCGGCGGGAGATCTCCAGCAATTTGGTCGAATGCACTGTTTGTCTTGTTCTTCTTGCCGAGCTGCATGCCCTTCTTGCCCAATGCGAGCGGCTTGGCTGGTGCCTTCTTCGATGCTTCGTAGCTGTCGTATGTGTCTGGTACGGTCTGTGTGGGCGCGCTCGGTGTGAATGCAGGGTACGATGACTGGCGGCCCATGCCCATACCACCGCCCATGCCGCCTCCCATTCCTCCAGCCCCTGCGCGTTGAGATCTCGACATCTCCTTGCGCTGCATCTCCAACTGCTTGGCTCTGCGCTTGCGCTCTTCAGATGCCTCAAGCTCCTTGTTCCGCGCAATGATCTCCTGGATGCGCTCTTCGTGCGACTCCATATCCAAGAATGTCTTGATCTGGCTCATAGTGAGGTTTTCCCTGTATCCCAGTGTGACGATCTCATCAAAAGCGGTGAGGAGCTCGAATGCGTTTCTGAGAATCTCGCGCTCGTCGAGAGACTTGCATGTTGACGAGACAACCTGGGCGAACAGATGCAGCGAGTTGATATCCTGTAGAATGTTGGATTGCAAATTGGTGATCAATACCATATACAGCTCGTCCAGGGGCTGGTATACGTAGCGCACGTTATCCTGTTCGCAGGTGGTGTGCTGGGTGTTGCTGTCGGCGAGCTTTGGGAATGAGGCGAGGAGAGCTTCGATGCGAGAGCGCTGCATCTCACGGAATTGGCGTGAAAGAACGGCCTTGCCGCCGCGCGTGCATATCGATGCTGCGAGGACCACCTGTACACATCAGCTTGCTGTTGACAGATGGCTTACAATGGATCGGAGGGCGCTGTTGTACCATGATGGAAGAAGTTTAATTGGCGGTTATTGAAGCGCTGCTCCTACTAACTGGGCCGTGGGTCCTGGTGGGACACTGGGATGCTTTGTAGGTCGTTGTTGTCGGTTCGAGGATTGTGGATGGAGGGGGCCGTCGACGAACTCGAATCTCCAACACCACGATGCTGTCAAGGTAAGATGGGTGCTGGGGAGGGCTGAAAGCGTACAGAGGTCCAGCGACAGGCAGGTGCAACGTAAGCTCAACAACCCAATCGGACAGCTCTATCACAGACACTACCTCTGGTCGCAGCACTGAACACCTGGAAGTTCAGTGTGGAGTATCACGTGATTTGACCGAAGGGTAGGAGCCTGCGCTAACGCAGCTTCCGCAGCACTTAAGCAGCTCCTCCCTTGCCCGCATCTCGTTCACTTAAACGTCGCATACACCTCACACGGTCTACGTCTCCGCTGACAACGATCACAAACGCCTGATCTTCAACTTGCACTTTGTCTTTCACCCTGTCAAGACCCGTGCCGCTGGTCCTCGAACAGCAAATTACACACGCTCCAGCCTTGGCGCGTCAATCCCTTTGTCCCATATTCGACCCTTCCCCACGACTCATACCTGTCCCAATCCTCACAGAACTGTGAAGCGGCATCTCGGCGTGATGCGCTCATAGTCATCAGCGCCTAAAAAGCAAATTCAAATTGCCTAGCTCGAACACTTCTCCAACACCTTGCCGCACGCGGTTTTGACGCGCTCGTATCGCTTACGCTTCGAAGTGGTAACCATTCTCGATTCTGTGTTCTAGCTAGACGTCCATCCACATATCCCGACGACCATGGCCACCACTGCACAAGCTATACCAGCCCTTGCGGTCTCTGCTCCTGACGACAACATGGATGTGCTCTCCGACAGTGGCTTTGATTTTGGTGACGGAGATATCGACCTCGATCTTGATACTGCGCCTTCGGTGCAAGACGACGAAATGTCTCTCAACGATGCCGCTACAGACGGTGGTATCGACATAGACGAACCAGGCAGAGATCAAGACGACTTCATGGCTGACCATGGCGACTTGATCGAGGAAGATCATATGTACAACGATGGCGATATGGCTGCAGAGTCACAGATGATAGATGATGGCACACCCACTTTCGAAGCAGATATGCTTGCCCCTCCAGATGAGGACCTGATCGACTATTCGGACGATGAGGCACATCAACAGGTCAAGATGCACAGCCCCTCAGGCCAAGAGGGAGAAGTTACACAAGTTTCCTATGATACTGTGGCCACACCTATGCCTGTGGATGGTCAGAATAATCCAAGACAAGGAGATGCAGATCCAGTCAAGTCTACTGAAGACGATCGCCGTGAAGCACAAACGCACGAAAATAACGAACCAGAGGCTGTTGAAGAAACAAAGGCTAGTTCTGAGCACCAAGCAGCGGATGCTGCTTTGCCGCGTGAAGACCATGACGAGGATCACGCGCATGATGACAACGGTGGCGTTGCGCTCCCAACGGACGAGCACTCGCACTCGCACTCGCACGCTGATGAGGATGGCGCTGACGACGACGATATCGCCGCTGAAGAGCAAGCGGAGTCCCAACAAGCCGCAGACAATGCCACTGAGGGCGACCACAACGATGACCAGCAGATCGAACTGCGACCTGTAACTGTGAATTACGCAGGAAACGAACTGTGGCTATTCAAGCAGCATGACCTTGACGAAAGTGGCGACTTCCTCCTCGATGATCTGTCTGTGGCCAAGTCCAGCATTTCCAACCTCTTCCAAGCTTGCAGGCTGTCTCTAGGCGACGATGTCTCTGGCGAACACGAGATCGGCTTTCGTTTTGATCATTTGCACAACCTTGAGCTATACGAAGATAACACAGCGTGTGTGGCTGTGTCTTTACAGCGCTTAGTAGACCTTTACCACACTTTGCAGGCACAGGATGGTAACGAAGATCCAGAGTGCTTCTACGTTACGCTACAATTCCGTCCAAGATTCGCCACACTGCTTGCTGATGTGGCCCAATATGCTGAACAGGGTAGTGGATACTCCGCTCTGGACGCTGCTGTGGCAGCTGGCGAGACTCACTTCTCGAACGTGTTTTCCAGTGCTTCGACTGAGCATGACCAGGTCGAATGGGATGATGAGAATGACGACGAAGACGCGAGTTCCCCCGGCTCTGTCCATAGCACCGCTGCAGACGGGTTGGACATTGTTGAGCACAATGAGCAACACCTCGAGGAGGTTGGAGCTCAAAATGAAGAGCAAGATGAAGAAAAAGAAGTGCAAGAAAAACACGCTAGTCAAGAGCACCAACATGGGCTTAACTCTAAAGACGATTCGAACCGGACCCTAGGCACGCAAGACGAGGAGGCTCAGAATAGTCAAAAGACTGCTGACTCTGGTTCTCCACGCAACACCGCTCCTCAAGCATCCAGTGCATATGCTAAATTAGCACATGATCCCAAGTCTGACGCAGCGGAACAGCAAGAATCTGAGCCCCAGGTCGAAAGGACACCAGACCAGATCGCGCATGACAAGCAAGAAGCCGAGGACTTTGTCGACTACAGTGATGATGAGGGCGAACAAGAGACAAAGTCCGTATCAGTGCATGAGCCGTCACCGTCATCATCTACTGTCCAGGGAGACGATCCTACAGAAATCCCAGAATCCGGTCTCGCTCTCGAGCATGATGGTCATGGCGAGGAAACCACTGCCGAGGCTGGTTTTGACGAGAATGATGACGATGCTACTTTGCTTACACAGACACAATACGGTGATGAGGCAAACCATTACGCTTTCCAGGACTACACAGAGACGTACGAACAAGGCGATCCTTTCCAGGGCTACCAAGCCGATGGCGCTGCAGGAGATCTATTTGAGGCCAACAGTGCATACGACGGCGACACTAACCAAGATTTCGCCGATTATAATTTCCAAGATCTAGAAGCAGAGGTCAACCTAGGCTTTGATGAGCAGCCGCTTGATGAGGCTAGTCGCGGCGAGCGCGGTAACGAGGCCTTTGAGGACGTTGAGGATGTCACACACGCCGACACCTTCTTGGACTTTGACAATGCTCCTGAGTGGGCGATTGATGCAGACCCGGCTCCAACCCTTCCAGGAGAGGATGCAGTCCTTTTGCATGATGACGCCGCTGGCCTTGGAAACGATGAGGGTGGTGCGGTCGAACAGCTTGCGGCTACAACGTCTTTGGTTGCAGATCTTGCGCCGACCTCGTCAAATGACCTCGAGACAATCTCTCCACAAGGGCAGAAGAGGTCAATTGATGAGGTTGGCGACGGGGTTAATGATGCGCCTATCTCTATAGGTACGACTCCACACTCGACCTGCAAGAGACAGTTCGATACTGACTTATGCTTGCCAGACTCCAAAAGACCCAGGGTGTGAAGCCTGCCACCTTCGACGTTCTTCGAATGTCTTTCAACTACTACTAACATCTAGCTAACCTTCCTTGTTGTTCACGCCTACCTTGGATCCTTCATCACTCTATTCGGATGCACCACTCAGCGACTATCATCTCTCTCTCATCTATCAACGCTGCATAGCCTGATCTTGGAACGGCGATCACTTCTCACAGCATCTACTAATAATTTACTGACTACAGTTTTGATATGTAAAGAATTTAATGCTCCCTTGCCATCCTAGCGAATACCTGCGAGGATTGCACAGCAGCAAGGTATGTCAGTTTGCATTACAAACAAATCACAAAACAAACCCATCATCGAGGCGTTTGCGGTCTACACACGTGGGATATGGAACGGAGGCGTCTTGATTGGCACACGGCGATGAGATACCCCAGGTTCGAACAGAGACGATTTTGTTGGACGGTTTGGTGTCGCGATCGGCACTTTGGACAGTCAGGACGCATGCGCGGCTGCAAAGAGACCAGAAAGACGAGCTGCGTCACTCACGAGAGCAGTGGAAGTGAATATCGACTGTGGGGTTGGCAATGATCTATTTCAGGCATCTTCCGCCAGCCTCGTATTGCGCTGACGTCGTCCGGTTGCTGCGGTTGGGCGTTTTGTATTCTGAGCGTCTACTTTTGCAACTAAATACGTTCTCCAAATCGTGCTCGTGTCTGCTTAGCATTTGTACTCGTGTTGACTATGGTGATATGGAACGAGCAAGGCAACCGAGCGTAGAGTGTCAGCATAAACTCGGTGGAAGGACTGAAAGATGTGCGTTCTGTGGATCAGACACTGGTGTCGTTGAGTTCATCGTGGCAGCATCAAGAATGCAGGATCGACAGGCACATCCGCAGCGGCCGAAATGCGGTTCCACCGGGGTTACGCGTCTGGTCTGGTGGGAGAGGCGCTGAGCTGGACCAAGGCACGCAAGGTTCCACGGATGCAGGGGCTCTTCTTAGCGTTTTGGCGTTCCAGGCTGCTCAGCCTCAGCCAACAAAGGGAGTCGGGGATGGCCTGTGATGCTGAGACAGTACCTGAGCAATACGCCACTTGACACTTGTTGAATTGAATCTATCGAGCGCCTGCGCTGTTCCCCAGACGCCTTTACTGCTCGTGCTCGTGCCCCGTCTTTCTCGCAATCACAATCACCTCTTGTTGTCGCGACCAGTCCACACACCGTTGCTACTGCGCATTGCCGCTTGCGTTCAAGCCGTCGCCCGCTCCCTTTGTCGCTGCCGCCGACAGCACCCTTGGGCCCCACTGGTGCTCCTGCCTCGTTCTCTCTCGTGCGGTGAAACGCGCATCGATTCCAAACGGCTCGGCCTGGCACGACCGTCGATACATGCTCACGTTGCCGAATCCATCTCCGTGCAGCATTGCCGCTCCGAAGCTACGTCGCGCTGTGTCGTAGAGCTCAAGTGCTGAGTGCTGCTGCGTTTGCCCAAGGACAGCTTCCCACGACACGCACCGCTCGCATCCGCAGCCCCAATATCGATAACCACACCGCCCCCGCTGCTGCTTCGCGAGTCGTGCAGCAACCAATCGGCGCACTTGAGCGCACACCTGTATACATACGCATACATCGTTATCTGCCCAACTAGGTGATAGTCACAGAGGAGCAATATGGTAGAAGACAAGTACGCCGCAGCACACAACGCCCGTCGGACCGCCTACTGACTGTCTACCCAGGTACGTCGGGCTCTGCCTAGCAGTCTCGTCTTCGCTCGCCATCGGCGCCAGTTTCGTCATCACAAAGAAGGGCCTCAATGCGTCCATGGAGAAGCATGGCTTCGACGGCGATGGCTACTCGTACCTGCGCAACTCGACATGGTGGGCCGGCATCATCACCATGGTCCTTGGCGAGATCTTCAACTTTGCGGCCTACGCCTTTGCGCCTGCGATTCTTGTCACGCCGCTCGGCGCGCTGAGCGTGCTTATCGGCGCGGTGCTGGGCAGCTATTTCCTCGACGAGCAGCTGGGACTATTGGGCAAGATTGGCTGTGCCATCTGTCTGATCGGTAGTGTCATCATCGTCCTGCACGCGCCGCCGGACAAGGAGGTTTCGTCTGTGGACGAGATCTTGAACCTGGCGCTCCAGCCTGGTACGTGTCTTGCGCTGCGCACTGCTATTGCAGCAGGTCACTAATCTTAAGCATAGGCTTCCTCATCTACTGCCTTTTCGTCGCCATCTTCTCCGTCTTCATGATCTACAAGATCGCTCCCAAGCATGGCCGCAAGAACCCGCTTATCTACCTCTCCATCTGCTCCACGACCGGCTCCGTCTCAATCATGTTCATCAAGGCCTTCGGTATTGCACTCAAGATGACTTTTGCCGGAAACAACCAATTCACGCACCCTTCGACCTACGTCTTTGTTATCATGATTGTAGGCTGCATTCTCACGCAGATGAACTACTTCAACAAAGCTCTCAGCCAGTTCTCGACTAACATGTATGCCGCAAACTTTCTTGCGAACCAAACGTGCACTGACATTTCTCCAGCGTCAACCCCCTTTACTACGTCGCGTTCACGACCTGCACCCTCATCGCGTCCTGCCTCCTCTTCCAAGGCTTCAACACAGCCTCCACCGTAAACACTATTTCGCTGCTCTGTGGCTTCCTAATCATCTTTTCCGGCGTATATCTACTGAACCTCTCGCGCGAAGACCCCCACGGTGTAAACTCGCATGGACACAACGGCTCCGACGGTATCCCCAGCGACGCCATCAGCGGCTTCCCCACCCGCCGCAGCATGCAACTGCGCAGAAGCCAGGAACTATATCTGCAAAGCAATGGCAGCGGGACACGGCGGAGCACCGGCACCGGCGAAGGCGCAGGTCTGATGCACGACTACGATGTGGAGAACCAGTTCGAGCTCGGCGACCTGGCAGACAGTGATGACGAAGACAACAAGAAGGGCAAATCATTCGACGAGGATGGCCGCCTCGGCGGCCGCGCTAGCTCAGGCAGCAACATGCGCAGCTTGAGAGTCCAGCGCGAGAGTGTCCAGCCCAAGCGCACGAGTAGCCCGCGGTAAACGCCTGCGCATGACAGCGACAGCGTTGGGCGCATGAGCATCCGCACAGCGGGGCGCTGTATTGATGCGTTTGTATAGAGGGGGAGGTTGATACACGAACTTCGCGGGCCTGGTGCTGCGGTCGGCGTTCAGGACGGCGTCGTATGGCATCACACTCGGGGCTTGATTGAGAACCGGCACTTTTTGCATTTCCCCACTCTGCATTTGGCCCTCCTGGCTTCTGCCATCTTGCATGCATGCATGGAATCACGACTTGTATTTGTACATGGACACTCGCATTGATAGACGCACGACCATCTGGTATACCCTCGAGGTGAGCAGGTTGGCACAGGGCAGCGCAGCGCAGCGCAGGATCGGGGCTTAGACGCCCAGGACGAGGCCATGGTAGCGCCAGGACAGGGTCTGGGTTGGATTGTGTTCGCGATCCAGATTATTATCTACTTATCTACGTATTGCATGCGCGCTCTCTAGGGTTGCTCGTTACTTACGTGGCAGTGCTGCGCTGAGCAGGACTGGGCTGGGAATATGATATCTTGTAACCTCATCTTGTTCTACTACTACTACATATCTCTTCGTGACAGTCTTGTTCTCGGTCTCTTCCAAGGGAGAGGAGGGGAGAGAGGGAGAGGAAAGGGGAGCCTTGTGTCATGGTGCCTTGCTTGTGGCTGCCATCAGCAAATCTGTGCCGAATAAAGCGTTACCTCTGATGACGACTCTGCAACACGACGCGGCGACCACAAAACGAGCATACGGACTTCGGAACACACTGTGCACATCACGCACTGCATCCAATACATCAGTTGCGTGTAAAAGATCTCATTTCACTATCGAGTACAAATCTGTCCATCTCGTATCTTGCTATCGCACAAATCCGAATCGTGGTATCCAACATGAACGCTCAATCGTTTTCAATCTAGAGAAAAGGTGCCCGTCTGCTAGAACACTCTAGTATACGTTATAGGACATGCTCGCTTGAAAACATGCAGTGAGAATGTGTGAAATATAAGGTTGGCCGTAAATGCAATGCGATATATTGGCCGTCCAACGCATGCTACGCAAGATGCGGCCATTGGTAGTATAGTGGAGTACTAAGGTACGGGTGACTGCTCACACGACCGCGTCACCAAGATAAGAAAAGTCGTCCATGAGCATGTCTAGCTGGCTTGTTGAGCTCTCGCGGTGGACGCTGATGCGCTTTGGTTGGAGTGTTGCCTCGCTCTGGATGGTCTCCTTACTCTTCGTGTCGGACTCAGGCAGGCTGTATCCTTGAAAACCCATGCCGAAGCATGCAGCCTGTCGTCTTGGCATCGCCTCTGCGTGTTGGATATCGAGGTTGAAGAGATCGGAGCTGAATGAAACCACGGAGAGGCGGAGAGTATCGAGGTCGAGCTGTGGCGGGGTCGAAGTGCGGTTGTTGACAAGGTCATCCTCTTCTTCATCAACTTCGGCAATTGTGGTAGTTTGGTTGGCTTTCGTGAAAGCATGGTCGGCATATGAGTAGCGCACCGATTGGCGGATAGGTGAGCCTGCATCGCTCGAGACGCTTGTTGCTGCGCTGAAAATTGGTGATGTTATTCCTTCATCATCTGAGGTTGCGTAGCTGTCGAAGCTGCTCCAGGTCGAGAAGTGGCTACGTTGCTTCTCCGATATCTGCGTGACCATTTCTTCATCATCTTCATATGCTTGCAAAATGTTGTCAGTCACCGCGCCTTCTGCCGCAGCTTCTTCAACGGGTGATATTTCGCTGTTTACGTATACCTCACGTGTTGAAAGCGGCGCCGGGGTCGAGTATTGGCGCTGCGCAGGGACGTAGTCTCGTAAAGCTTGAGTGTTGTATCCTCCATAGCTTGATGAAGGACGCTCGTCCTCAGCCAGTGCTGTTAGCAATGGGTTCGGGCGCCGAAGCAGTGGCGCAGGCTTGAAGAACTGAACTTCTCGCGCCTGTTGCACTTCGCTGTCAAACTCATGCTTGAACCTCGGTGAGGCAACCCAAGGGTCATTTGCATATAGACTACGCTTCGTCCTTCTTGTATCAGCGGAATTAGCTCGGTGCCGACCAGGCTCAATATTGAAAGTCTTGCTAACAACAGTCGCTGGTATGCACGACCGACGGCGTTGCGCTGGTGTCTCATTTGCTGGCAGCTCTGCAATGAAAGACTGAGAATCCATAGAAGAATCCACAGGATGCGATGCAAGCGGCGAGAAGTCCCTAGTGATCGTCGGTATTGAGAGCGGTGGGGACATGAGTCTCTGAGGTCGAGAAAAGTTCATTGGAGAACGAGGCAGAGTGTGTTCACCTGTTGGAAACACTCCATCTGCTGTCGTACTGATGAGCACAGGAGCGCTGATCTGCATCTCCCTGACATCAGAAGAGCTACGTGACCTCGATCGGGCCCGTTTTGAAGCAAACATCTCCTTCAACTCTTTGAAATCGGCGAACAGTGGCGTCGAAGGAAGAAGCGGTGACGCGGACGCACTTCGGGCATGTCGCGTCACATTTGGCGACAAGAATTGGTCCGCTGGGGGATATGTGGCGGATTTTGGTGCCCATGGTGAAGGTAAAGGCAGTACGTGTGCTTCACGGTATGCGCTTCGAGGCCTAGGTGAAGGCAATGGCTTGCTTGGAGGTACCGGGGTCAGATATCGGTCTTTAGGATTACGTGTAAATGCTGTTGAATCTTCCACAGAGTTGCTTGTGCCCACACACTCAATTGGTATTTCCAGTACGTTGACAGCCTGGCCGGGTAATAGAGGGCACAATGTGGTGGAAGGCTGTGTTGGGTTGTAGCATTCCTTTTCGCCATCGACTTCGTACTGCAACAGATTAGTATGACGCGGGAGATCAAATCAATGTACATACGTAGTACCAATATGTGCCGCCCATCTTCAACGGACCATCTCGCGTTGGCGAAAGCATATCAAGATCACCGTCACAGAAGATATTGGAAAACGTGAAGCAGCCTTTCCAGACGAAACGCGCACCGCGGGTATCAAGACGAAGGCGGTAGCGCTTGGAAAAGTTGTCCCAAGATCCGAGTAAGACGACACTACGAATTGCGGTCGGGCATTCACTAAAGAAGAGTGTAAGCTGCAGGACTTTGGCCGCGGCGCCGAGGGGTACACATACAAAAGAAACGTATGCAGCGCGGTGTCCTCCATGATCATAAGCGCGGCGCAGCTAAGCCGCTCTGAGTAAGAAGGATGAAAGATGAAGCGTATAGGCGTCTAATTGCTGGTATGCTGCATGTACAGGGTATCAAGAATAGTATGCCATGCGAAACGGTGTGTTGGATTGCAGCGGCCGCCTCGGTTGTTTGGTCAGGTCGGAGGATAACCCAGCAGAGGAGACAAAGACGCCTGCTGATTGGGAGATATTCGCAATGTTTGGCTGCAAGATGAAACTGATCCTTATGCGCCGATGCGTGCTTGCGGCGAGGCTGACCGGGGCTGATGCAGATTGGAGGATCAAGGTTGGCCTGCTATACTCTGATCCAGTCCCACAATAGTAAGCACAGATATGCAGCGGGTCAGAAAAGACAACTCAAGTCCGCTTTCGAGTTGGATGTTGCGATGTGCTCGTTCCGTATTGGTCGAGTTAGCGCCGGTTTGTGGTGTAGGCGAGGATGGCGAGGATCTCAGCCTGAGCGCGTAATGACGACGTCCGAATCGCTGAATATGCAGTACTTGAAACACGATATCTAGTGGGGTCCAAAAACTTTGTATGCTGCTGTCCAAAGTCGAGAGGTGAGGTCAAGCCTGAAAGTCTGCGGTCGAGGCTAAGAAGTAGTTGTTAACTAAGAATTCAAACATGGCAGGAACCTAACCAACGGCAACCATAGCGGCTCCCATGCTAGCGGGTGGAAAGAACAAACTTGCGACGATGGCAAGGTTTGGATAGGACCACTCATGAGACACGCCAGCGTGCACGCCCACAACCAAGCTTCTCGCGCAATGAGCTATTGTTGGTGGCGAGTATCGGCCGGTGGGGAAACTGTTTGATATCGTTCATTTCCTGTACCGTCCAACACGTTGCCATGACTTAAGAAACCTCACCAGCCAGCGACTACGGGCTTCAAGGGGGTACGCATCGGATCCCGAAGACAACTCGCTGTCAGCCGCACATCAAGATCAACATGACATCGCTTCGTAGATTGTCCCGGATGTGGAAGGATCAAATCAGCAGGGTTGTTTGCTCTACAGGGAGCTGAGCGGACCTCATTTGATCACATTTCCTGCCGTTGTTGGCCAGCAACGTGCGAGCTCGACTCAAATTCGCGCGCGTTACCTATTACACTTGCCCCGAAGTGGCACGGTTCAGGAGTGGGATCCACTCACATCAGCACAGCCATCCACGAGGGGCCTAGCATCCCGCCGACGATGCTTTGACATCCAGCTGCTGTGGTACCTTCTGCTCGTGCGCGACCAAGATTCTGGCAGCCCTCGATAGGCGAGCAGGGGAACGTTGCCTCGCAAAGCACGCAAGCTGCGCGGAGAAGGTCACAAACAGCGTTCACGCAATTGCCGGTGGGGTCGGCGCAGGCGAGGAACTGAAACCTTCGGCTGCCACTCCGCTTCAAACATATTGAGGCTTACATAGCGCCAAGCTGAACAGCCTCAAGCGCTGAGGGCGGCACAGTGCATCAACCGCTGTCAGCTGGTGTCAAACTCTGATCAGCCAAAGCGCTTTGCGACGCTGCAGTGCCATGCTGGCGATGTATAGCACCTTGGAACGAGTGACTGTTACGCATCGATGACGGTGGCGCATTGATCAGGGAAGCGTCGGTTTGCAATCGCTGTTCTCAATGCCAGCATCTTCCGGGTGGATTTCCCAGCCATGTCTGATCTCCAGCAGGGAGAGGTTTCGGAAGTCGGCGCAAAAGAAGGTTTATCGGCATCTTCAACAGCATCACACCACAGGACATTGTCGCTCTCTGTCTAGCTGTCTGTTTGCTCTGGAGACTCTCCTACAAAGCCACATTTGTGGCTGGTGCCACCCGTCCTGTGTATCAACATGCGTGGCCGCCATCTCCTGTAAGCATGCAGGAATAGACAGGTGACAGGAAAGTTAATCACAGGGCTGCAGATCGAAGATCTTACACCAATGACGCAAAATGGTAGTTACACTAAACCTTCAACTTGGTTGCAAAGTTAAATTGATCGATTACTGCGTGTCGCCAACGTGACAGAAAAGTCTGCCTTGCTCACTGAAAGCTGGTCTCCAGGAGATCTGGCTTTCGGTCCTCCAAGTCGAGGATCATTTGACCAAATAAGCCATTAGCCCACGAGAACCACTGTCTTGTCCAATCGCTCTGGTTGAAGGTATTCACAGTCTCATGTATCAAGCCCAGCCCATCAGTGCTACTGACAATCTGCCTCAGCTCGTTCGTGATCTCCTCGTCATTATCACTCGTTAAGATACGGACAATAGATGCCATTGGCCACGCCATACCAGGACCTAGATGCGGTCCACCGATGGCGTTCAGAACGGGTCCGCGCATGTAGTACGGGTTGGCCGTGCTCAAGATGAGGTTGCGAGTATTCGCGTAGGTCTCTTCGTCGATGCGGTAACCAAAAAAGGGTGCAGAGAGCAGCGATGGTATGTTCGCATCATCCATGAAATTAGTAGAGCCAAAGCCATCTACCTCAAATGCATAGACTTTGCCGTGCGTAGGATGATTAACGGTACCATGGGTTTCAATGGCATCGCGAAGTGAGTTCGACAGATCGGACATTTGCTGGGCCAGCGATGCTGAGTTCCTGACATTCAGCTTTCCCATGATTTCGGACGCAGATGATAGGTAAGCGCTGAACATCATGTTGGCGGGTATGAATAGCTGGTATAGTGTCGAGTCGTCGCTAGGCCGGAAACCACTTCTGATGAGGCCGGTGCCGTTAGCGACAGGGTTTCCAAGCCCATCGTTCGAAAAGGTCTCCGTTGCACGCGGTGACAGTCGCTCGAATGTGTAAGGGCTCTCCAAAACCTCGCCTTCTGAACCATACGTGGGTGTCATCATGTCGGATGCCACTTTCAGGACCGCTTCAACGGCCGAGATCCACTGGAACTTCCCGAAGAACTCATAGTCACCGGTAGCTTTGTAATAGTCTGTAGAGATTTGCAGGAATGCGCCCAAGGAGTCGAGCTCGTACTTGCACTCGAAGACGGACTGGTTGGAGTAGGTGGGAAAGACATTGTCCTCGCTCGCGGCTTCGTTCAACGCGATTTCCACTCCGCTCTCCACAGGCGGCTGGAAGGCATTGCAGTACGGCGATGTAAGAAGATAGCGTGCTTGAAGGTTGACGACGCCCCGGTAGAGACTTGCAATTGAGTTTGGATCGCTACTGGCGTTCAAGAGTGGCAGATAGCTTTGCAACTGGTTCGATGAATCACGAAGCCACATTGCATTGAGGTCGCCCGTAATGATGAAAGTGAGCTCTTCTTCAGCGTTTTGTGCCGCAACACCCTTCCACCGAATTGCAGTATCAAGGGTACTGGGGTAGGCGTTTTCGAACAGTCGGTACAGATCTGGGTCCGCGATGACGCCTTTGAGACGAGTGATAGTATCTTCAAGTCCCTGGCTCTTGAACGTTCTACATCCTTCCGAAGGTCGTTGGTAGGCAAGCCGATATTTCCCTGTGCTCAAGGGTTCATGGATCTCCTTTGCATAATCGATGTATTCCGGACACTGCGCCGCAACCAGGCATGGAACCAGGCAGGCAGCGTGGAGGATATTGAACCGCCGCATCACGTAGGGGGGTTGAACAAGGTAACTTTGGTCAAAAGATGGGCGAGACATGGTAGGGATAAACATCAAGCTTCGTTATGTACATCCCACGATAGGGCACGAGGCATCCGATAATCGCGTGTCCAACGTCGATCCCGTTCCACGTTACTTACCCCGCTGTTGACCCCATGAATGGAAGCTCGACCGAGTGTAACATAACGACTGTTGAAGCTGTTCAGCAACAGAAGACCGGCGGTCGACGTCATCAAGCACGTTGGTCTTCCGCACATTGTCGGGATTTGCGGGACTAGATGTGGAACCCCCTTCAAGTGAACGAGGCACTAACCTCCACGACAGGCTGCTATAGGCTGCATGCTCCTGCACCCATGCGCAAAAGCCTGCGCGGACTGTCAAATGACCGAGAAACGGAGGGTGTGGATCGCAACACGGAGTCAACACCAAGCTTCGGGAGGATTGCGGGGTGGCTGCGGATTTTCTTGGTCCCATGGCCCAGTGACCAGTCTGACGAGGCCAAGTATTGGCGAGCACACCATCTTCTGCACCTGCATTAGTCTATGGAAAGCTATTGCCCGCTTGCGCATACACGCCGTGAAGCGTTGTGGGAGTGGAACAATGACGAGAGGAGTTGTGAGGCTCGAGTAGATGCGGGACGCGCTCGGGCCGACTCGCTCCCATCTGCAGGAAAGGCAGATCGCGGTTCAATCATTAACGCTACACCCAAACGCCTAACATCTTTTCTAATGGAATGCATGGCCGCATCTTTCTAATGACCAGCTCTATCCCCATTCAGATCCTGCCTCTCAATACAGCGTCTGCGAGTACAACTGTACCAGTGTCTGGACTACGTAAAAGGCTATTACTAGGTGTGCACGAATCGAGCGTGTGATGCTTTCCTACGTCTGCCAATAGAGGCAACTGTTGCACTATGTGTGGCTATGTACGGTGTCTCACATACCTACGACTGATCAAACACTGCACAATGCAATTCTTCTTTAGTGCACGCACTTCAGCTTGTTGTTCACTAAATTCAGCGCAACGATCCCTAACAATGCTTTCACAGTACTCGCAATACCACCCACATAAATTGTTATCCATGCTTCAGCAATGTCACTCCCTTCACTAACTAATACAACCTGAAAGCTTCGATCAGAACAACCAAAAATTCGAGCGAATTAACATGTCGGAACCCTCTAAGGTCTCAGTCCAGCCCACGGTCGGTCGGGGTGGCTACCAAAAGCAGCTGGCTGCTCTTGTTCGTGCAGCTAAGGCAAATAATCTTCAGTTTGACGACATTCTTCCACACGATCTCAAGGCTCACGTCCAGGAGATGAATGAGCTCAAGTGCGCCCGAGAATGTGTCAAGGAGTTTGAAGAACGCGAAAAGGTTCTGCTAGCAGATATTGACGATCTAAAGAAGAGCCTGGGCGAAAAGCAGGAGGAGATTGAAAATCTTCCCGTAGATCAGAAGGTTAGGTTGGTTGAACTGCATCAGACCCAACGACAGGTCAAGATGTACAAACAGAGCTCTGAGAACAACGAGAAGCGCGCTGAACATTATCGGAAGCAGTTGGACAACATCGTAGAACAGAAGCAGGCTGCTGTCTTGGCTTCCGAGAAGATCCAAAATTTGAACACCCAGGTTGAGGAGCAACAAGCTGTTATCGACAAGCTTTTAGATGATAACCGCAAGTCTGTGGCGATGTTCGAACAGCTGCGCATGTCAGATCTCAAAGCTCTGGAACTCAAAGACAAGCAACTGAACAAGAAGGACGAGAAGCTTGCTGAACTCCGCCAGCAAGTCAAGGATGCAGAGAGCTGCCACGACCGACCCAAGGATCAGTGGTGTGACGACACTGACGATGCCAAGACTCTCATCGATGATATGCCTGAAGACTCTATCGCCTTGCAAGAACAGAATATTGATCTCTTGCAGCAGAATCTTGCATTGTCACATGAGAATCAGGCTTTGATGGATCAATACGTCATGGCAAAGATTGAGATAACTGAGCTGAAGGCAGCTTATGACTGCTCTCCGACTCAAGACCGCAAAAACCGACTCTTCGCCGCAGCCATCTCAGAAATCAAGACCATGAACCGCTTCTACACCGCCGCGTTCGCCGTCCTGAATGACTTTGCTAAAGCATTCCACGCGACAGAGGCAGACTTCCCATCGATGGCTTATATCTCAGACCAGCTCGATGCGGCGCAGGATGCTCTCGCTGGCTATACCAGCGTTAAGCAGATTGTCCGCGCGGTCACGGATCGGTCGTCCACTGACGCTGATCAGGTGGCGCTGTGTCTGGAGCTGGACTCCCTAGGTGCATCAGCAGCGGACTCGATGAGCAGCCTTGAGATCCTCAGCACTGGTTTCTGGCGCTTTTTGGATCAGTTGTCTGACGACCCCAAGCAGTTGCCTCAGTTGAATGGTGCGTTGTACAATGCGGGTCCCCCTCGTGTTTCTAACATTTATGTCTGCGACTAAATTACGCCAAATATCGGGTATCTGTTGAAGTCTGTTAGATGTGATGCTAGTGCTTCATGTGTTTGTTCGGCTTATGTACGTTGGAAGATACGTTACACGAATAGTAGTGGTTATGTCTTTTGTCAATAAAAAAAGTGTATATGATATGATTGCGTCCTTCACCAAAGATGGAACTGAGAACGCTGGATGTCTAGCTCGCAAACGAAAGCAGAGTCAACTTCAACTCAAATCATTTGAGGTTTACAGTCTGCACAAGAGCTTCAACCTAACCTCGTAGATGCAGCGTATGCGCAGCGTACGATGGTATCATACCATAGTGGAGCGATGAAGCGACCATCACGTGTGACGGTGGTGAGGCTCCGTCTCAACAGGCCAATGGGAGAGGCTACTCACTCCCATCGAACCAATGGGAGTGTCTGCGCTAAGAGCTTGCTTCAGACCTCACCAAACGCGGTCCCTCAAACCGCAACTGCCTGAGACACCTCCCACCGCACCCCAACCTGCCGACTCGTATTATTGCAGCTGCGCACCTGAAGTTCCTCCGGGAGTTGCGCGCACCTTTGCGCCGACCCTCATTCGTGTCCCAGCTCCATCTCGCAGCTGCCTGACGGTCTGACCTCACCGCCGGCCGCACCTTCCACTTCCCCAGATCCCAGCGACCACTCGACCCACCCCGCCTTCGCGCCGAAACAACCACCGTCATGTCGGGCGCAGTCGCTACAGCGCGGCCTACACAGGCTCTTCGCGTGCGCCGCGAGTCGCAGCGACCTGGTGTTGCGCGCGTCGTCACCAAAACCCCAAATATTGAGGATGAAAGTACCAAGCCAGAGCCCAAGCTCTATGGTACGCACAACGCCTCACGATCGCTCTGCGCGACCACACAGCTAACAAAATGTGCAGTCTACACGCAAGAGGACATCCTTGCGCGGCACCGCGGGAAGCTGCCCTCGATGCGCGTCCACCTCTTCCCAAACCACTTTCGCATCAACGATTCGCAAGAGACGCTGACCTACGCTTCGCCCATGAGGGAGATCCTCACCGCCCTGCGTGAGAAGAAGCTCCCTCACAACATGCTCGAAGAGCTCTACGCTAATGGCACGCCTTTCTACGATGGCTGTCTGATTGTCGAAGTCCACAACTACCGCAACAACACCGCCAAACCCAAGGACAGCGCCAATGGCGCAGGTGATGGCAGTAAGACAGCTTTCTCCATCCACAACAACAACAACTTCATCACACCATCACCCTACGGCGGCCACCCCTCCAACAAACCCGAGCCCAAAGCCAACAGTAATGCAGCACAGGCCAAGGAGGCCGGCGACAAGGAGGACAAGGAGAACATGCCTGCGCCAGGCAACAACGGCGCATCGCAGAAGCAACCTGCAAGCGGGCCGAAGATAACAACAGTTGTCTTGTTTCCCACCCCACAATCTCAGTTGGCTGACATGGCGATACTGGCCACTACGCCAGCCACAGATGTTGCTGCTCTTAAGAGAATGCAGGCTGCCGGCCGTGGCACAGGTATGCCGCCCACTCCACTGACGGGCGTTCCACCCACACCTACCTTTTCTGCTGGGCCCAGTCCCAAGCGCCAGAAAATGGTGATAGACGACAGCAACGCGCACGAGTTCGAGGCCGAGGCGCTCTTCGCCACATGTCCAAAGCTTTACTTGGAACCTACCAAAAGCTTTGCAGAGTCGCTTGCTCTTATGGACGCCATGACCCATCCCAACAACAAAAACCCGCCACCCGAACGCAAGAGTCGCAAGAGAACCACAGCTGAGCTTGCAGCTGACGAGGCTGATGCGCAGAACCTCCAGAGCTTTATGTTGGCCGGAGATGAGCAGCAGACCGCCCTCAACGCGACTACTGCGGGTGCCGATGAAAATGCTGTACGCGCTGCAGCCAACACTATGTCCTTCGCGCGATTCAAGACCCTCGCGACTATTAAGGCTAATCACGAGGAAGCGGATCGTCGCAAGAAGGAAGAGGACGCTCGTCAAGCTCAAGCCAAGCGGCAAGCACAGTTGGAGTCAGAAGCCCAGAAGCGGAGGGATATGGAGGCCAATCGACAACAGGCTGAGGTTCAGGAGCAGCGACAGCAGCTGTTGGCTCGTCAAGCACAGCAGCAGCAGATGTTGCAGCAAAACCAGATGCAGCAGAACGAAGCTCTCCGAGCTGCACAGCAGGCACAAATGTCAAATGCTGCCGCGACCCAGATCTCGCAGACACCACAGTCAGCCACGCAAAACCAATTTTCGCCCAATGTACGTCAAAACACGCCTATGGCGGCGGCAGCTGCCTCACCCAGAGTTGGCGGCCAAGCAAGCCATCCCATGGGAGGTACCCCCATGGTCGCGACAGCCTCCAACCACGCCATTGCCAGCCCTGCTCGACCTCCTTCCTCCATCTCCCATCACGCGATGGCTCGTACCGCCAGCCAGCAGCAGGGCTCGATGAGCCGTACCAACACACCTCAATTGATGCAAGGCACGCCCGTTATGAATGCTGCCATGCCTAACCGAAACATGACGCCAACTCCGCGCATGAATCAGGGCAGTCCCTCTCTGCAGGTACAAGGCGCTGCACCAATCATGATGCAGACACCGCAGTCTCAGAACATGACACCCGAGCAGATGCAGGCCATGCAAGCACAGCAAAATCAGCAGAGGATGCAGCAGATGCGATTGCAGCAATTGCAGAATCAGCAGCAAATGAATGGCATGTCCCCTGGTGCTCAGAACCTGCAACAGATGGCAATGCAAAAGGCACAGATGCACATTCAAACTCAAGGTATACCACCTGGTCAAAATCAAGCTCTCTACCAGCAACGCCTTGCACAGGGTTATTTCCAGCAGTTCAAGCAGCAAGCAGCTCAAGCCCAGCAGCAGAATCAACAACACATGACCAGCATGTCCCCTCAGGGGTCCCAAAACCCCATGCCCACCCAACAGCCTCCCAACAATATGGCTAACATGAGTGTGGCACAGCTGCGAAATCACTACCAGCAACGCAAGCAACAACTACTGGCGACTTTCGGTCAACAGGTGCCACAGCAACATGTTCAGCAGATGCACCAGCTCGAGCAGCTTATTCGCAACAAAGAGCAGGCACAACTCCAAGCACAGCAGCAAATGGGCCAGAACCAGATGAACATGAACCAAAGCATGCAAGGTCAGGTTCCGGCCGGCGGAAATCCCATGCAGATGCAACAGTATCAGCAGGCTCTACTTCAGCAGCGCGCCAACGCACAGCGCAACGACCAGCTCATGCGTATGCGTCAGCAAGCCATGCAGCAAGGCGGTCAAATGCCACAGGGCATGATGAACAACATGCAAGGCATGAACATGAACATGAACAACATGGGCCAGATGAATATGGGCAACATGCAGGGCATGAACATGCAGAACATGCAGAACATGCAGAACATGCAGGGCATGCAAGGCATGCAGAACATGAACATGGGACAAATGAACCAGCAACAAGTGCAACAGATGATGATGATGCGTGCGCAGCAGCAGCAGCGCATGCAGCAGCAGCAACAGGGCGATATGAACTGGAACGGTGTGTAGAAGACACCATCGGAGCAGAATGGGTCGCCGGCAGGCAGTCCTGAAATTTCACATTCCGTCTTGGTACCTACTCCTGGGTCTCAATCGTCAGGAGCCTGCTCCGAGCACAAGCTATCGCCAACGAGGTCTGAGGACCTCCGCAAATATTTGCGAAGGGGTTGGGCTTGGCCAAGGACCGGTGTAAGTGGCCAACTTGACGCTGCTAAGAAGATCCCGGAAGGTTTCAAGGTCTTTGACTCTCGGCCACGAGCACAGAATGCCTCGTGATGCGTTTTTATATTGTTTGTTACTATGTTTTTCAAGGGCGTTCACGGGCATGAGGGGTGTTCTGAGATGGGAAAAGTCCAAGATACCCCCGATATCGATCGCATTACTGGAGTCTGGGCTGGAACTGCATGTTGATGGCGTCTCTGGGTTTGTAATGTGTTTCTGGCTCTCAATTATTCTTACGATAACATGAACAATACAGACTATGTCGCTGTGCCATTAGTTCCTTATAGCTATGCATCCTTGTTCTGGTTTCATCTGGTCCCGTTACCTTTCGCTACTCTTGGATGTCCGGGATAAGATATGTACAGACTTTGTGCAAATCTGATTCGACCCAGATGTGTTGTCTATGCCGCAAAGCCTTGCGTTCCAGGATCGACACATGGCTCCATAATTTGAATGTGATTGAACAACCCAACACATGGTTGTGATGCCCAACCATTCACACAAACATTCACCTCCTCATTACCACATTGAAGCACCCTCCTTGATAGCTCTACACACCTTCCAATCCAAACTCCACCCCACACCACTTTCCTCTTTCACTACCCAGGTCACTCACTGTACAAATAAGTATAATCACTACACCACCATGGCCTGGCGTTGTTGCAACTGCGCCTACCACAACCGTGGCCCCAGCGACCTCTCCGCCCCATGCCAGAACTTCTTCCGCAAGCCGCGCTGTATACATGCCGCGTGCGAACAGTGCACAAGATTCATTGCTGGGCCGCCTGCGGCGGACGCTGAGTATAGACATTTGAGGGAGTGTAGGCGCGAAGAGAGGAGGGAGAGAAGAGTGAGAGAGGGGGGATGCATTGAGAGTGGGAGGTGTGAGATTATGTAGGGGGACTGGGAGAAACGTTGAGTCCTTGGTGAGAGGTCTGTAAATGCTGGGTGGTCGAGCCGAGGGATGGGCACTGTTCATGCAGCCATTAGCACTCGTGGCGGGACCTTTTTTAATGCCGACACCTCAACTGATCCAAATATGTATTCCTTGCTCAAGAACAACCGCATCTGATGTCTTTATTCGCAAAGTAACGTTGATGTTCTGGCGGTGCCTTCCTCTTTTGACTAGCGTCTCGGCGAAAGGTGGAGGAGGAGCGCTCGGTTGCTGGCCAATCACGCTCCCATCCACCGCCAAGCGCCACTGTCCAAATTGACGCAGAGGCAGGTCAACTTCGACTGAGGTTCTGCTCGACTTGACAAACCACTCCGACAACACAACCGACAAAATGGCTCCCTCAGCAACCGGAGGCAAGAAGCAGAAGAAGAAGTGGTCCAAGGGCAAGGGTACGTGACCGCCGCACTCAGCACCGCACTCGCACCGCTCGCACAAATGCGCACACTCGACAACCCCCCATAGCCGACGCCGCGCACCGCACGCAAGTCTTTCAGGACGCAAAGCTGACACCCCCGCAGTCAAGGACAAGGCCCAGCACGCCGTCGTTCTCGACAAGGACAAGAGTGACAGGCTCAACAAGGACGTTCAGTCGTACCGCCTGATCACCGTCGCCACCCTCGTCGACCGTCTCAAGATCAACGGCTCCGTTGCCAGGAAAGCCCTCAAGGATCTCGAGGCCAACGGCCAGATCAAGAAGGTCGTCGGTCACTCGAAGCTGTGTGTCTACAGTGCGTTCTTCCCCCGGGTGCTCCCCGCGCTCCCATCCGTTGCAATCTCATACAATGCTGATGTTTTTGATTTAGCCCGCGCTGTCGGTGATGCCGAGTAAATCCATCACCTAGCGAAAATGAAGTAGACGCGTTTCTCGGTGCTCCTTTTCAGCTTTTCAACGACATTCCTCTTTCCCAGTTTCCAATCGGCGTCATCACGAACGGGTCTTCGCGGACAATAGGGCATGAAAGGAGGACGGGCGGAGGTACAGCTCCCCGCCTGTAGGCCGTGTCGGTTATGTATTGAATGAAAAAGATATCCGAACCCATTGGTCTTGCTGATGGATGTGTGCGTGATGTGCGTTGTTGATGATTGATTTGGGTACTGGCGACGGGCGAGGCGTAAAGAGACCTGTGCCGGGCTATTGTTGCTCCCAGTCCGGCGGGTTGTGCGGTGCACTTGCACCTCAGATACCCTGGCGCGTGCGTCGCGTCATGCTGAGACTATTTCTCCCCAGTTGTCTGAGCATGGCAGCAACCAAGATGCCTACTTCGACACATTCCCGCGCTGAGACATAACGTATCGAGAATCTGGTCGCGCGGTACGTCATTAGAGTGCGCTGGTAATTAGCTGTTGCGCTTTAAGCTGTTGCATTCGAAATTCCACCATTGCACCACTATCTATACATCTATAGAAACTCCGCATGTAACAATATACACAAAACCTAAACGCCTACCTGCACCCATTCCTACTCATACTTCCTAACTGGCCTGCTCTTCTCCGCCTGGTCGCAAAGCGGCCTCTCAGGGAGCAACTTCTCCCAGTCCTTTGCCCTGCTGACCTCGCCGACCTTGAAATACGGCTTCCCCTTGGCCCCACTGAACAGCGCGTGCCAGCTCTCCAGCCCCTGGACCATCTTCTGCCTCGCCTGGCGCACCTCCTGCGCGTTCCTGTTCTTAAGCTCGCCCTTGCTGAGCTTCTTTCGCTGCTTGGCCTTCTCCAGTTCCGCAGGCGTGGCCTCGGGCTTCTCCTCTGGGTCCACAGGAATGAACATGCGCTCCACGCCGCGCAGGTCTGGGACGGCGTCCTCGGCGAAGCAGCCCGTCAGGAAGGCGCGAGCGGCGTCGCGGCCGGCGAAGAAGTGGTAGCTCCCGCCGGGGCCGTAGGTCTGTGGGGACGAGGAGACGTCGTAGATGGTGCCGTTGAGGGCGAGGTAGATGGGTTTCTGCGGGTCGCTGCCGTCGTATTGGAGGAGCTCGATGTCGGTGAGGGAGACGGAGGGGCGCTGTGTTTGCGTTAGCCAATGTCTTGGGCTTGAGATTGAATCTGGAGGGGAGATAGTGTGTAGAGGGAGAAGGAGAGCGTACAATCAGGTTCTTCCACTCTCTGAAGCGCGTCCATTTCCCGTTGTAGCCCCATGTCATGCTCTCCCCGCTTGTGCTTAGGTACGACAGCCCAGCACTCAGCAGCGCCAGTCCACCGAGCACGCGCAGGATGTCCAGCACCGAGAAGCCGTTCGACGTCTTGGCTGCCTGTTCGTTGACTGCGGCTTTGAGTTCCTTCTTGGCTTCGGAGGTTGACGCGGACGCCCGCGGGATAGGCACCGTGTCTTCATGGCTTGCGGTTGACGTGGAGGCTGTGGCGGTTGTGTTGACCGGCTTACGGTAACGTGCTGGTGTTGCCATTGTACTTGTGGGCGAGATCTATGCGCGGAGTGCTGGACGTGTTTGGTTTGTATAGCTGTCAAACATTAGTATTGCCGTGTTCTCGTATACATGCTTGCACACTTGAAACCGGGCAATTGCTTACCTTGACGACCTTGAAGTTGACCTTCGAACAGTTCTCAAAGGAGAAGGCCAGCACAAAAGACCACGTCTTTAATCTATAGCACCGAGGTGGAACGCGGTCCGAGCTAGCGGAGATAAATTGCGCTCAAGCTTGGAGCTGTGAGAGTCCACTTTCGGCACAGGAACGGCGGTGACGCAGATCATCCGAGATCCTGGAATGCTCATTGGCCGCTTCCCCTCAATTAATGGCAGCCACAAGCACTGAATGGAGGCTTAGGTGCGAGTTGGAGGATCATACCACTGTATTTGCAATTGTACTGCTTGAATTTGTTTGAGAATATCAAGTTTCATCTCGGTGTTTGGTTGCCCCAGCGGATCTCTCTTTGACTTCTGAGGCAACTTGTTTTCGCCTCTCGTTACCATATATGTACAATAACATGTTGCTTTACTAAGAAGCTCCGTCGTTTGTGGCCACGATCTCTACCTGTGCCTCTCGATCACCCTTAGGAAATACTTTCTTGAGCCCTGCCTGAAATACACCAACGTTGTAGTCGATAATCGCTTTCTTCTCGGCCGGGCTGTCATCGCCCATGATGCAGACAAGAGCGAGGTATCTACACTTGTCAACGGCTTGCACTAAGCGAAGGAGGTTTTGACAAACATACTTGTTCAACTCTCGCAGGTAAAGATACCTAGCTCCCTTCCTCTCCATGGTGATAAGGCTTTCTGCATCGCCGTTGCCTTTCTCGAGCAGATCCTCTTCCGGTGTTTGGTTGTCACGCTCATACCCGTAGATTTCGGCAACATCAACAACAACGTCGATGTAGTCCGAGCAAATCTCGTAGTTCCCTATGTCTGTAGGTGTCGTATCGGTGGCCACGTAGATCTTGCTCATGATGTCGAAGAGGTATGCTTTCTCAATGTTACACGCTGCGCAAAGGTTGTTGAGTAGCGCCTCGAGGGTAGGCAGCTGTGGTATTAGCTTCTGAATGACTTTGCTGAAGCCTTCAAAGATGGAGTGGTCGTAGATGCTAGTCTGGTAAAACGAGATAGGTGCTTGCTCGTAGCCGTTGTCACTGAGCTCGTCCTGCACTCGCTGGATGATGTCGCGAAAGGTGTCTCCCCGGAAGTCGTCTGACAAGCCGTCGACTTTGTGTACGAAGACTTCGATGTTGATATTGGGGTAGGACTGCTGCAGATTAAGGATCGTGAAGTTGAGTCTGGCAATGGCGTCCAGGTACTCGTCTTGCGCATCAATGACCCAGATTAGAGCGCCAATCTCGTCGAAGATGTTGTCTGTGTCGAACGCAGGGTCAAAATAGTCCAGATGGCCAGGCAGATCCCAGACCTGGAAGTCCATGAACGAGCTTTTTGAGCTGATCAGTGTATGCGTGAATCCTCGTGACGCTGCACTTACTGCATCGATTCCTTCTTAATCCTATAAGTGGTTTCGAGAAACAGCGTTTCACTTGGAGGCAGCTTGTGAAAGACTACATTGGCTATGGACGACTTGCCACTCCTAGCGCTTTATGTCAGCTATGCACATCAGCCTGTAGAAATTCTTCTCACCTCCTCTGGCCCATAAGGAGTAGCCTAGGCTTCCCATCTCGCCCTTTGCTGTTGGGGACTCGCCCTGTGTGGTATTGCTGACTGAAGTCGACTGGCGGTTGATCGGCGCCCGGTAAGTCCTGTAAGAAACGCTCCATGGTTAACTGTGCTCCTGGCTTCAGACTCGACGCTTGCACGACAGATTGAACCGAGGGACGCCGCACACCATCTCCCTCGTAGATCTGCTGCCCAAGTCCCTCTGCAGAAAAGGCAGAGACCTGCCGGCTAGGACGGCGACTCATAATGTATAGTAGTAGTACAGGGTATAATGCTGAAAACAACAACGACGTGAAAGACGAAATAGCTTTGAGAAACGCTAGGCAGCAAAGCGCAGATGGTGGTGAATAGTCACTTCTCTTTCACCTGTCGGGCATGTCACGTTGTCGCGTGCAGGTGCCTTCCTAACTTCGACAACGACCCGCGGATATGGTGAGAATGACGTGGAAAGAGGTAAAGACTCCAGCCACTGCCTAACGCAGGGACTGTGCAGGGAGGAATCGCGGTGAAGACAAGGAGACAATAGGATGACGGAGCAATCAGCGCTCGCTGTGTGGTTCTACAAGAGTGACACGCGTAGGCAGGCACCCTTCGTACTGGTACAAGAGCCCTGGCACTCACGGCAAGACAGCGCCGCAGCGGTACCTAGATAGGGCTGAGAGAGGAGCAAGCGCTGACGTGCGGCTGCAGATAACGGAACCGTGGACGGCGCAGCGCAATGATAGACAATATGGGCAGAAGGAAATCTATCTCGAAGATGACGCAACAGGGCAGGGCAGCAAAGGGAAAAGAATGCAGTGGGCGCTCACCTCCATCATCGTCGGGATCCGGTGCAATAGGCGATATGGCAATAGTAATAGCTCTTTTTCTCTGCGCGCACGGTCAGCGCAGCGGTGTACGGTATGCGTTCCCTGGGCTTCTGGACGTCGTCCTGAATTCAAGCGATGACAGAGAACCCGGCGGGAGCGTTAAGGCTGCAGGGATGTTCCTTCCTAATTTCCGCGCGCTGAGTGGCTTATTGGGTAACTGTAGCTCTGCAATCAGTAAAAAGCACGCGGCGCCGCGGAATCGAATCGAATGCTGGTCCGACGCCCAAGGCCGAGTTGCGTCGTTGACAGTCCACACAGCGCTGCGTGGACGCACATTGCACGCTGGGCTGAAAGCCTACGCCTGGTACGCGTCCGTCGTGTGTGCAAATGGCTGGCAGCATTCGCTTAGGCGAGGATCTTCAGGCACCGCCTGTGCCGTGACAGCAGCATCCTCCGCCATCATCGCCAACATTGAAGTTTCATCTCCACGTGCCCAGTGTGGCTCCATTCTTCCTCCCGGTGTCAGAGTCTCACATCTCGGGCCGGGCGGCTGCTCTCTTCGGTGTCGACTGACTCAAAAGCTTACAGCTCATGTGTACGCTAGTCAAAACTCACTCAGCTCCCTCCCCGTTGGGCCCCGAGGACACAGCGTTCACGCGTCAAATCGACGTCGTACCTCGTACACCCTCTCGTGGAGCTGTGTGACGATGGTATTCGTGTGTGCGGTGTTGACGCGAGACTGGCCGACTAATGGACTGTTCGATGATTCATGATGCCTATTCACTAACTACCTGCGAAAAAACACGGCAACGTCGGATCTCTCTTCACGGACCATCAATGCCGACTGGCATGTCTGTTTTCATCTGCAAGCGCGGCACGGTAAAAGATGATTATCCTTCTCGTTCTATGAAACCTGGAACGGCAGAATGCCGTCTCTCCCAACACTCCTTGCAGGATTTCATTCATCACACCACTACCAAATTTACTCATCGCAATCGTCTTCGTTGACTCACCAGCCGTTGTCACGCTACGACATTGTTATCGTCTGGTTCGCTATTAGATGCGGTTTCTAAGACAGGCTTACCTTTGTAAGCTGATTTGTAGGTTTGCGACATACCGGAACCATTGAATTGTGCTTCGATGCCAGAAGCACCATTGCCGTAAGCTGAAGTAAATCGTCTTGTTCACTCGATTGATGACCCGAGTCTAGGCTGCCATACTGATCGTTTGTATGATCTTGATTCTCATGGACGCTATTATCTCTCTCGCATTCTAAGTCTTCGCTGCCTGTCAAATCCCCGTCCACCTCGGAGCGATCGTTAGATTTGCCCATTGACTTCCATTTCAGTCATGTTGGGTTTTCGGACAAGCTAGAAGAGTCGAGTACTTTGCCCCTCCCAAACCATGGAGCCACAGATTACAGGAAAGCGGTCCCCTCAGCATCGTCCGATCTCGCCCAAATTTCAATGCACAAGATCGAACACGTGACGAAATCCTTCAAATCATTTCAAGGTATGCAGCTCCGTATAGTCATAGGTGTCCTTGCAAATAGGACAGTAAATCTCTGTGGCGAATCCTACATGTCTCTTTGGGGTGTCTGTTTAAGCCGTTAGGGTGTCAATGATGTGCTCGTAATGTGGCAGCGTCCTATATTACTGATAGACACGCGCACCTATGAGAGAAAAGCAGAAGGAGAGTTTAGACAGACACACTTCGGTGTTGCCGGAGTCCCGTGGTAAGGTCTGCGCGCAAACACCGCCTATCGCCTACATATACACTTTTAGGTGGCCTGCGCAACCGAGTAGGCTACAGTGCAATAATGTTTACCAAGACCTCATCGCTACAACACTACCAAGACTTTAGCAATCAGAACAGCACTGACTATTAACACGAATATCAAGGACCACGAGCTCACACCACGAGCTTTACTTCAGATCTGGTTGTGGATAGCAAAAGGGGTGTCCTACTCAATCGCTGCCACGGCTCTTTAACGCCAGCTTCGTTCGATATCAAGTTCAAATCCCAAACCACGTCAAGTCATCCTGCTCGTGCACGGGTACTGTGTGGCCCACACCGCTCGCCTCATATCCTACCAGTTTGCTTCCATCGCCATAAACAATCTTCGTGTACCCTACCTCAGGCGTGTTTGTCACGTTTCTTGAGAACGCGACCCCTTGCAGCCCGGACCACTGCTTCAGCTGCTCGCCCAAATTCGGTAGTTTCACAAGCGTATCTGCAGTCCCATGCCACGTCGCCAGCTTGGGATACTTGCCACTATATCCTGGATACATCACCCTCGCGATACTGATCCATTCAGCTTGACTCTTGATAACCAGTCCATTCGCGCACTTTGGATCCGAAGAGATGGGCGACGCGCCAGGACTACCAGCAAGACAACCAGCTGCAACACCAGAGTAGCACGTCGCTGCAGCAAAGATATCTGGGTAAGTTGCCAAAAGCACGTTTGTCATCATGCAACCTGAACTCAAGCCCGTGACGAAGACCTTCGTTGGGTCGGTGGAATACTTGCTGATAGTGTAGTTGACCATAGACACTAGGCCTTGGTTGTCGCCACCAGCATTGCGAGAAAGTCCTTTGGCGGTATTGACTTCCCAGCAGTTGGAGTCGCGCTTGGAAGAGGGGTAAATGGTAATGAATCCTTTCTGTTCGGAAAGAGTATCGTATGTTGTTTTAGCGGCGTAGGCTTCGCCACTGCCGAAGCAGCCGTGCAACTGCCATCGTGTCAGTTGACGCTGGCCAAGAATGTTAGACAACTCACTGCGAGAATTATTGCAGGCTTTGATGCAAGCTTCGCGGGAATAAAGATATTCATCTCGAGGTTCGTCGGGTTGTTGCCGAAGTTTGTGACGCGGACGAGGGCGCCATCGACCGTCACAACTGCTGTGCTCAGACCGACCAAAATAGAGGTGAAGAACCGCATATCGAGAAAAGACTGGCTGGTATTCGATGCTGTTTGAATCATCACAACACAGGAATCACGACGTACTTATGCGCACATCAAGCACACTGGCAGGAGTTTGCACATGCCCGTCGATCTGCCGTCCTTTCTTCCCGCCAGAGGCTTTGCCGCATCTCGCATATCTAAAAGCGGAGACTACACCCTCACGGAAGGTCAACACGCAACAACGTCCAATCACACGTTTGAAGTAATAACGACGTTCCTGAAAGTCAAGGGTGATTCAGCGAACATCCCGCCTATCCTGGAAGGTGAGCGAGTGCAGCCGAGGCTTTATGGGATGGGACAGGGATCGGTCCTGCCATGCAACCTCACCAGAAGGCTTTTGAGTGCTGATTCTCAGCTCAAGGTGTGGTATTGCTTTTGCGAGTATCCAGTGAGGTCATTGTCAATACCCTTCCGCATCGCAGCCAGTTTGTATTGTGGATGCAGACAGCTGGCTTCGATACTTCAAGGACATTCCCTTGTCACGCCTTGATCCCAGGTGCCATATAGGTCCATATGACGTTGAGTATAAGTTCTCCTGCTTGAGGCACTGTCTTTTATGGTGTTGTTTCGAGAAATCTCCTTCTCGTTTCTACTGACGACAAACCCGCGCGCAGGCTCAACGCACCATCTACTTTGTAAACACATCGTTCTAACCAGCACAGACATGATCCCGTTCATACCCAACAGTTAGCGAACACACCCTTGAAAACAAGAAGGACAGCCCTACAGCCTGCGAGCCACCTTCAAGCGCGACCAAATCCACGGATCTATCAGTGATCGATTTAAAGCTTTCCGGACCTGGGCCTTGCAGAATAAACTCAACTTGTTCCTGCGTTACGGCAACGCGAGCTTGAGAACGTGGGAAGCTGAGCTCTGTTTTAGGGTGCTGTGAGGTATAGATTGCGAAGCGCCTGCGCACATTGACATTTGTCAGCTAACCCGCAATGTTTTGTGATGGCCAAAGCGTAGATCAAGACTGAGTACCCACTCGTGCACTTCGTCCGTGTCAGCGCTCTCCAACGCAGAGACCTCTTGAACGTCCCAGTCGACATGTGGGAGGGCATCTCCATCGCCATTCCCCTCTAGGTCTACCCAAACGAGTGTGTTAAGGTGAGCCCATGGAACATGCACATCACGACTGGTCAGAGTACGTCAGTCAGAGTATAGCAAATCCCACTTTGTTCCCAGGGTATGAGTTGTGTAACCACGTGGCATAGATCACATGATATTCTGTTGTAGCAGGCACTGCCCGGTGTGGGCAAGTGCACTTACCTCTGAGCTGAGGGCTCCTGTAGACGAACATCATAACATCACAACACGACAACAGATAGCAATACAAGCGTTGACCCGCAGCACCCACTTGACACTGCTTACGCAGTTACAGAAATCCCTAAAAAATCAACTCATCGCCCTGTCAGTTCCTTGATAGATACACAACGCTCAATCGCAATGCACCCAGCGACCTCAATACTACTGCATATTACATAATGGGTAATCTTCGGACCGCGAGGACCACCGGCATCCTGACTCCAACCATGGACATACTAGCCGTCCATACGCCCTACAGATTCCTCCCCTACCTTCCATCCTCTCCTCTCACAGAAACACACGCCCCCCTCGATAGCCTTCCAGTTCTCAGAATGGACTTACAGCGGCCGACTCCTCAGTTCCAACGCCTCACCCCTGCTCTCCACTCCTGGTTCGCCGCCGCACCAACCAGGTTGCAATGGAACCGTCAGATTAAATTGGGGAGAACAAAGCATCGAACGTTTCGATTGGAAGAGCTTGTGATGACGCCAGCAAGGGGTTTCCGCATAACCATGAGACAGGTTCTGCTATTAGTACCTGTAAGAATGTGCCCCCCCCCCCCCCCCATTTGTACTCCACAAACCTCAGTGACGTGTGAAGGTATTCCAGCACCCTGGTTGATAGAGAGCCATATGGTTCATAAGTAGACGATCTAAATATTGCAAACAATACTAGTAGGGGAAACTGGGAAGAGTAGAAGGGCAAGTTCCTGAGCCAGATCCCTCGCATCCACCTAAGCACTCCAGAATTCATCTGCCGTGTCTAGATTACTATTATTCTATGGTCTGTTGTCTACCTAGTATTTGTATCAGACCATATCTTTCTCATTATGAAACCCCTGATCCATTCCCTCGTCCCTTGTCCGAACCTCCAAGCCGGACCGTGTTGCCGCCGATCTACACCCAATATGAGGCAGTGCCGTAATGTGCTCCTCATCACCCCTCTGACTCGCCACGCTCGCATTTGTGTAGCGGCTCGCTTTCGGCACATCCAGCATCTCCACCTGTTCGAACGAGGTGGCGTGTTCTTCGTACAGCGGCCCCACGACTGCCACCCCAGACTCGCTGATATTGCTCTTTATTGACTCGAGGCGCTGCGAGACGCTGCGGAGATGTGAGAAGTGGCTTAGCTGCGTGCCACTGGTACTTGTACGATTCCAGAAGGCGCTCATAAAGCTCCCGCGGACGCCAGGACCGAGTGTCGAGGGCTTTAGTTTCTTGTTGCCTGAGCTCGAGGAAGAGAAATTGTTACTGTTGATTGATACTTCAACCCATGTCGAAGGTTTCTTCCAGCTGCGCTGTTCGGGGGTCGCGGCGGGTCGAGGGGTAGGTTCGCTCCGGAAGGAGTGGGTCAGGCTTGAGAAAAAGTCCAGTACGCGTTGAGGGAGCAGACGGACTAGAAGCATGCGAATCGAAGGTAGGGACACACATATGAAGCCGGCACCCAACTCCAGCTCGGTCCAGACGGTAACTGCGAAATAGTCCCAGGAGGGATCGATCGAGATCTTAAATGTGCTAAGCGAAGGCAACCGCATGATAGTGGCGATGAATCCACTGTACAAGTCAGCATACGTAGCACAAATATGAAGTCTTCAGAGCTTACAATGTACCAATGCAGAACATGAAGCCGACAGCGACCTTGCGAAAGCGCTTCATCTGTAGGTTTCGGATGAAGGCGATTGGCAATATTAACAAGATAAGGTCCTGTAGAAGCGCAGAAGCTGAGACAGCATATGCCATGCCCTGAATGTTAATGCATTCGCCTTTGATTTCTCGATTCCAGAAGGAGTTTACTGGTTTACAAGCGAAAAGTGCGACGAATAGGACGATTAAGCTGTTGAGAACCATATAGGCAAGGAACATATAGGCTATCTTTAGGAACTGGGGCGTCCTAAAGATCTCAGTGTAGAACAGTACCAGAGATACTTTGATCATACAGAGTACGACGACGTACGTGGACCATGAAACGTATACTGCACGTGTCAGTATACAGATGGCCAAGTGTATAATCATAACGACGCTTACAGTAGAGAAGGATAGGCTGCAGCATGCCGTCCTCAAGGTTCCACAAGTGCTGACCAAAGCCGTGCAGCGCCATCTGAAGTACACATGCCATTGGTATCGCTGTAAGCAGCAGAGCTGCCACGACCACCGCATCGTCCCAAGCTAGTCTCTTCAAGATAAGTTTCCCAGCTATCCTCAGGGCGACAGAAACGAAAGCGATTGAGTACACAATACTCGTGTACATGATCACTTGTTGAGTCTTCGACTCATTGGAGAGATGGCAAAGGTCTGCTTGTACCCTGGAAGTACCTAGATAATAGGGTCAATTTCGTGTTCATGTGGTCTCAGCGTAATGAATGCAACAAACACACCTAAGGAGTCTTGCATCGTGCAATTGGCCAGGAGGCATGTGGCCAGTGCGTACTCAAGCGACGTGCTGTCGCAGATGCACCCGATGTCTGTTGCCGCGCACCCACTCGGTTCGAGCTCGACGAAGAGGCATCGTAGCTGCATAATGTGAGTCAAAGGCAGCACCGCATCCGACGAAAATACAGGTACATACACCGCATGCCGGAACGTCAGCGATTGTCAGTTCTCGATTGTCGAAGTTGGATCCCAAAACCTCCACGTTGAGGAAGGCAAAAAGGCAAAGTAGCACTGTGAGTAACGACTGTCCACCCATTGTGGCGAGGATTTCGTTCGGTGATGGGGTCCTCTAATCAAAACCGGATTTCAAAAGGCATGGCTTTTATGAAAAAGCAACGTTGAAACTGTTGCTTCGCTTGGTTAGTCTTGTTGTGATCCTTACCGACAATGCTGTCACCTTTCATCTTGAGCTTGAACTCTACTGTGGCACCCGAGTATGTGGGTCTTTCTCCAATGGGTTTATGGTCACACTAGCCATCTACGTAGGGTGGAAGCTGCTAACGAGCATACCAATAAGGGGGTATCAGGCATACCAATAAGCCAGTCATGTGATTATCTGCTGAGGCACTAGACGCACGGCCACGAACACTAAAATCTTAGAATTTACACACAAGGCCTGCACCTTCTCTGACATAATTATTATGTCTTAAACAGGCAATTGGATTATTTTTCAAGCTAACTTCTACTGCTCAGAGCATTTACAGCCCTTTGCAGCTATGTTGTAGTTAGCTACAGGCCTTGTGCGTGGACTTGGAGCTCTCCAGAATAGTACGTGACTAGCTGGTTAGTGTGCATGATACCCTTAATAGAATGCTTGCTAGCAGGTCCAGTCTAAGGTACAAGTCACACACGAGTCATTCGGTACCAGTGGGAAGCAACGAGATATGTATTTCGAGGGACCTAGACGAACCTACCCACTCATCCTGCGGTATTGTAGCACCAAATGGTGCCAGTACAGCGTCTGGTCCAGGTACCAAGTTGCTAATGCTCTCATGCGTGGAAAGTCTAGCGAAAGTTTAATTGGTCCAAGCTTGGCATTAGCCATAGATTGCATAGATTTCAGGTTCAGTCCACATGGTAGACAGCATGACATGTCCTACGGTGGACAGTGGAGCAATCCACAACAAGCACACAGCAAGCATGGATCGTGCCGGCCAGTTGCGTCGCAAGACGTGATGTGACTAGTCTTGGTAGCACCAAGATTCGTGGTGACTTTAAAGCTGAATGCGCGTGCACCAGAACGCATAAGAAAATATTTTCTAATTCATTGCGGGAAGCGGTTCTATATTCCCGGATCAACACATGGCGGCGTCGGCATGTCGATCAGATATCCGTGTGGACCGGGACGAGCGGGAGGGAAGAAGACCTCCATTAGTGTGATCAAATTTTCAATTTGCGATTTGCGGTATCAAGCTTTATTTCTTGCCAGTCGCAAACAGCAAAAGGAACGAAAGGATCAAATTGCAGCTAAGAGACTAGCCCGTGCGGACCCTCCTGTTACAGCATTTTCCTGGCATAATGCTGGCTTGCTAGAAGCGACTCAGCTGCAAACAAGTTTGACTTTGCGTGTAGTAGCCGATTTTTGGGCACTGTACTCAAAGGTGTTAGAAGGGATAACTAATTGAGTTCAAGAACTATCTGCACAGAAGCCATTATTTCTGACGGCATGCTCCTGCACAATTATAGGGCGTGTTGAAAGGAGGTACATGTCATACTAGCGAGTACCCGCCATTATATGTTTTTACTTCAAACATTAATAGGTCTTATACATCGCTGCTATTAGTTTTGCTTGCCTGTCTTTGCAACCTTTTGTGGTTCTTGTTCTGTGTAACTTGCGTTTACAACTTTTTGGGTGTTAAAGGATTCAAGTTTAGATGCGACATGCATGATGTAGATCTGTAACTGCGTAAGCAGTGTCAAGTGGGTGCTGCGGGTCAACGCTTGTATTGCTATCTGTTGTCGTGTTGTGATGTTATGATGTTCGTCTACAGGAGCCCTCAGCTCAGAGGTAAGTGCACTTGCCCACACCGGGCAGTGCCTGCTACAATAGAACATCATGTGATCTATGCCACGTGGTTACAAGATCTATCTATAATCCAATTGGTCGGGACCCTCTTGCACATTCATCCTCGTCGTACCAACAAGCTCTTACTAACCCACCCCGATCAAAAGGTAGGCTAATCATCCTTGCAACTGAAAGTGTTTCTGCTTCTCATAACACTGACATGCCATGCACTTGCACAAAAATTTCCAATGATTGCGACTGCGCTCACCTAGAACACCACGGCACCCTGTAACCTGGAAGTGACTATCGCCTGTCGTATGCAAGTGCTGATACAGTCTTGATAAAAATCTCGTCTGGCAGTAGCAGGAAGGACTACTAAGTACTCTCCATGTAACATCTGAGTGGCTATTTGAAAAGTCCCTTGCTCGTTTGGAGCTTGCCCTGAACCTTAAGTCCATCTATTGAAAGACCGGCCACACAGCTGTAGTATGGGTGTTATAATTTCGGGCATGTATTTGTGTTTTTGTAGAATCGCCATAACGGGAGGGTCTGACTGCTTGAGAGTTGCGGGTTGGTCAGGGAGCCTTTGCGTATTGGTATCGTGAAGGGGCAGCGGAGCAACAATGGACGCAGCGAACGCTGTGGCCAAGAGTATTGTCTTAATAGCCATGTTTGTATTGTCAGGATGTAGTTGGAAATTGCTTCCTTATGAGCATGTGTTTAGATCTAAACTTTGAGGAGCGGAGGCAGGGCTTAAGCTGAGAACATGTATGTATGGCCGAGTTCGTGCCGAAGAATGCTTCTGGCCCGGCACGGATGCCGAAGGGGCACCTGGGTGGTGTACAATGTATCATTGGTCGATCCACTGCAGTAGTTCTGATTACATCGGTGCCACAATGTGTATGGTGATGCCCTTGTGGTCAGGCCGTGCAAGCGTTAAGTGACGTCCCGAGAACAGCCTGGATGCTGAAATGACTGATTTTCAACTGGAGCAAACTTCATAGACCGTTATTAATTGTCAAGAACATGTGGCAAGCGTTGAGGCAGGCTGAAATATCCTGTAGCGTGATGTGGGTCAGATAAATAAAGAATTGCGAACACCAGGATCGTTGAACGTCGTGCAGTTGGCGTGTCTTTCTAAGAGTATTGGTAGCCGGCAGGGGGAGATGACGATGATTGGAATGTGTTACGTCAACCACGATCAAACTGGCTATTGCGTGTAACAACGTAGAATTGAAAGAATCATGTACAACTGCACTATAAGTTGTAGTATGTAGAATCCTGGCTCGTACAGATATCTTGTGTAGCGTATGTATAGTGGCTAAGATATTACGGAGACGTAACAAAGCATGCCTTATGTTTGATCGAACACGGGTCGACCTTTCGACTAAGTTGACTTCGGATTCGTGCCGCTCAGGAGGTATATGCATAAACATCGGTTTTGTGCAGTAGACGCAGGCGAAATCAGATTGAAATCTTGTAAAAGCCAGTAGAACCACCGAAAGCACATGACGTCAGATGCTTTGGCTCGTGTGTATACACAAATTTCGTTGAAAACTGTTGTTTAATTTGTGAGCGACGACCTCACACAGGTCAGAGAATCATACCGTAATAGGTCTCATGGTGTATCGCCTCCTTTTTGTTTGAACACTACGTCTCCCGTTTTGATCCAACTCTTCAAGCTCAATGTTAACCAGCGGCAATAAATTTGGTGGCTCTGCATCGAAGGGACTCGCGAGCCTTGTACGGAATAGCTTGGTAAGCATGTCAAAGGTGGCCAAGACAACAAAACATAAGATGTACGCAAGATTTTGAGCAAGACGTCGCCGACCCTGATATAATCCCTTTACTGTTGCATACGGGACCCTTCATTCCTGCGTCATCAGGTCAGGGATCCTTGCCCTTGCCATAGTGTTTAGCATGGTAAGTAGCGTCAGCCTGAGGTCAATATGAATGGTCATTCACAGCGAGCTTTGTCGTACTTGTTACCCAGCAACCTAGTTTGTAGTACAGTTGAACGACTGCTTTTCCAGGTGGCCTAGGAAGCAAGTTCATTTTGTACTGTGCTTTCCTCATCCAGTTATTTACCCCAATCTACCACTACACTCAATTCGGATGAGCACCAAGTACTAAATCATATCCAGAGGGGCCGTGTTCAATATGTCCTTTTTCTCGCTGACCAATGACATTTAGATAGTCGCTGATTGTCCGCCTAATTGGAATGATACAGCAATAGTCATAAGCGTTCCAACTGTGGCAGGATCGTGCAACGAACATTCAGCAAATATCCTAGTCAGGGGTCAGTTCTTGCGGGCAGGCGAGTTGTGTTGGTAGAAAATACTGTGGGGAAGGTAGAGATAACTTTTTGCAGCAGCTCCACCAGGCCAGACCTGGAGTGTGACTGAGGTTATACAAGTCTAGCGCACATGATTATCGACGTGATATATCCAAGTACCACAAGCAATAAGTGATAAATGAGGAGAAAATGATCTCACCAGCAACGTCGTGTACTTGACATGAGGCCTGATTGAATAATGCCGCTTAGACGATGATTGTTTATAGACGGAAGCATGATTGGTAGGGAGCCTCAGCAGTACCCATCACTGTCGGCATTAAACTTAGCTGGTGGATGCAATGCGCATCTGCGAGGTCAACAAATCTACTACATGTGGTGGTACTTCGAACATTCGGGGGTTTCCGAAAAAAGAAAGCTAGCAAGACTCTTTTTGGATAGTTCTACGGTACAGATAAATGTTCGCTGTTGGTATGAGAGAGCCTTCATTTGAGGAGCACAGCTCCGGTAGCCTTGACATCGAGGTTATGTTCCACTTTCTCAACATTCCAGTGTACACGACCCACTCGTGAGCAGCGAAAGTTCGATCATGTGATGAATTATGCATAGCGATAGCTGCCAATACCGTGTCTGTGCGCGTGACGCCCAGATTCGCGTGACGCCCGCTCCGAGCCTTGAAGCTCATCACAAAATGAGGTTATAGAGCTACATACAATAGCTATTATTGTTGAACAATTTATTAGTCTGTTCTATAGACTTATGCAACAAAGTTCCTCTATATAAACTATTTATATAAAGTAGCTGTGCAGCCACTGTAGGTAGTATAGATGCGTGCAGGTAGAGGAGGCGTTGCAGGCTTTAGGTAACTACGCGCACCTACACTACAACGCACAGGCTTCTTTTTTACTATAGAAGCTTTTAAAGCTGTCTTATTGCCTCTTTAGGACAATTGTATAGCTTCTTAGGCGTTATAAGCTTGCTTCTAATGTTCTTTTTTAGCTTTGTGTTTAGCTACTTCTTCTGCCTTCTTAGCTTTAACACAGTTTTTCTCTTCCTTCTCTCTTGCCTGCTGCTTATACTTCTCCTAAGCTACTTGCTCCTTGTATAGCTTATTAGCATGCCTAAGTTCAGCTATCTCTGCTTTTCTAGCTTCTTCTGCCTTAGCTTCTTGTTGTTTTGCTTGCGTATACTAGCGTGCTTTATTAATCCTACAAAGAGAGTAAAACACTACTTTACTATAATACTTCTTAGGTTCTTAGAAGTTAAGAAGTTTGCTCTTCTTCTTATACTTCTTCTAAGTCTTAAGAACCTTTTTTAGGCCTGCTATCTTATAGTAGAGTAGCTAGTTTTAGACTAAGATATAGTAAAGAGAGCAGCTAATCTTTCTTAGCTTCTTACTACTCTTATCCTTAGCTACTTTGCGCAGTAAAGTCTCTATTTTAAGCTAATCTTTGCTAGAATAAGTTAAAGAAGAGCTTCTGCTAGTATTAAAAGCCTAAAAGAAAGGCTTAGCAAAGTAGTAAAAGATAATATTAAGTTAGAAGGGCACCATACCTATTGCCTTAAAAGACTTAAGTATTAACCTCTAAGTAAATATACTTATCTAGGCCTTTTAGAATAAGTAGAAGAAGTTGCTCTTCTTAATTACTAATAGTCTTTAGCTATTATAAAGGTGTATTATAAGCTCTTTTAAATACGTAGTTAAAAAAGGCTTAAACAATACTATGTCTAATAGCTACAGTATATAAGTTAAGTAAAGAAGAAGAATAGCTAGAAGTATCTTATTCTAATTATAGTAGTTAATAAAGTCTATTATTATATAAGATTTATAGCTATTAAAGATTAAGAGATGCTACTTTTTTTATACCTTAGTCTTAGTAAAGCAATTAAATACTTATTAAAGCTAAGCAAAGCTTATATTATTATTAGTCTAGCTAGTAAGTAAAGAAGAAATAAGTATATTATGTACTCTTAGCTCTATCTCTTTTACTTAGCTTAATTACAGAGTACTATTAGTAGACTTATAAAAGAGACCTAGCAGCAGTACTATTCTATTACTATATACACAGGCTAGTAGTATTACTTATACTTAATTACTATCTTAAAGTAATATTTTAACTTCTTTTTTTTCTTATATCTGCCTACTAAATATATATTTAGTTCTAGTAGTAATCTTAATTATAAAGCTCTTCTTATCTATATTATATATATAGTAGCTATTAACTTTATATTTAGTAATTTTGTATTATAGTAGATTAAAGTAGAGCTTGTACTTTTAATATAAATTAGCGTTATAACAATTAGTATCTATACCTGTTAAGTATTAAGAGATAAGATAGATAGAGTAGTTATTAATAAACTAAGTAACTTAGCTCTTACTTATTTATTCTTTAGCTACAAATAATATAAAATTTTATATTATCTCTTTTATAAGAAGTATATAACAAGTAGTAAGCTTTTTTATATACTTTATAAGCTCTGCTTCTTATTATAAAGTAAGCTTCTACTAGTTAAGGTTCTTAATCTCTAGAGGTGCCTAAACACTTCTATGTCTCTGCACTAGTATTAAGCAATTAATAGTAAACTAATTAGCAATTGTTTAATATACAAGTTTCTCTCCTAGTTTTAGCACTTTAATTACTGTAAGCGTATTATTAATAGGTACTATAGTTGTTAAGTTATAACGCGTTAAAGATAGATACTTGTTTTAGTAATTAGGCGTTACATAAATCTAGGCGTTACGCACACAGACACAGTACTGTGTCTGTGCGCGCAATGCGCTGTTTTTACTAGTAAAAGTAGCAAAATTTAGCATCTTTAAAGCTAGATAACTCTTTATCTAGTTAAGTAACTTAGATACTTTATTAGAGCTACTATAGGTTAATTTTAAGTCTCTACAACTTTATAGTAGAAAGTTTTCTAAAATTCCTAATATTTAAGGTACTTATTTTCTTAACTAGTAGACTAAGAAAATTTAAACTTTAGTAATAAACTTAGATATTAGAATTTAGTATAGTAACTAGTATATTAGCTTTAACTTTAGTATTTAAAAAAAATTAAATATCTTATCTAGTTCTTTAG